>JAJOOH010014185.1:0-12782 GCA_029582605.1 Solanum gracilifrons | reverse complement strand
TTTTGCATAAACCTTGGGACTTGTACATGCTCTATGTGTTGTATATTTACATGAAGTTTTGAGGACGAATTTGATCATGTCACCATGGGTTGTAATATAAGTATGACTATATGTTTTGGTCTTTTGGGGTGTGTAAGCCCAAGTCTTGTAATATATTAAATTTACCACTAACTTTGAATGATGGTGTGAAGCATGAACCACCTAGTTTGAATACCCGAAAGTTAGATACATATTTTTTTTCTCTAATATGAGGACACTATATATATTTGCACAAAAAAAAAATCTCGTGAGTTATCGGCTTATGTGGCTTCGGTAGGGTCGTTGCAAAGTGTTTCTAAGGGATTTTTTAGCGTTTAGGGATTAGTGTTTTTTGTGTGTTTTTAGGTCTAGCATTTACGTATTTTTAGGGTTTAAATCTTAGGGTTTTTAGGAGTTTTATATGGTTTCTAGGGTTTATAGGATTTAGGGTTTCTTAAGGTTTAGGATATAGGGTTTCTTAGGGCTTTAGGTTTTTAGGTTCGGGTTTAGGTTTCTTTAGATTTAGGGCTTGATAGGGTTTAGAACTTGGAGTTTTTTAGGTTTATGAGTTTTTGAATTTTTTTTAGGGTTTTTAAGGATGAAGCGTTTCTTAGGTTTTTTTTGTGTGTGATTTTAGCTTTAGGATTTATGGATTTTTATGATTTAGGTTTTAGAGCTTAAGGGTTTTTAAGGGTTTAAAATGGGTTTTAGGGTTGATTTTAGGGTTTACAGGATTTAGGTTTCATAAGGTTTAGCATATAAGATTTAGGGCTTTATAGGGTTCAGATATTAGAGTTTATTAGGTTTAGGGTTTTTTTTAGGGTTTTTAAGGACTAAGTGTTTCGTAGGGGTGTTTAGGGTTTTTGGGTTTCTTAGGATTTTAAGGGTTTTTAAGGATTAAGTGTTTCTTAGGGTTTTTTAGGGTTTAGGGCTTAGGATTTTTTTTTGTGTTTTTTAGGTTTAGGGTTTACGAATATTTAGGATTCAGAGTTTAGAGTTTAGGGTTTTCTGTTTGGATTTAGGGTTTTGGGCTTAGGGTTTTTTTAGGTCTAGGGTTTTAGGTTAAGGTTATTCTAGGTTATTAGGGTTTAGGGCTTTGGGTTTTTTAGGTTAAGGTTTTTAGGGTTTTATAGGTTTAGGGTTTAGGGATTGTTTTTTTTTTTTTTTGTGTGTTTTTTAGGGTTTAGCATATACAATATAGGGCTTTATTGGGTTTAGAGTTTAGAGTATTTTAGGTTTAGTCGTTTTTTGGGTTTTATTTAGGGTTTTTAAAGGTTAAGTGTATCTTAGGTTTATTAGGGTTTATGGTTTAAAACTTGGGATTTGTAGGGGTTTTGAATGGTTTTAGGTTTTATTTTAGGGTTTATAGGATTTAAGGTGTCTTAAGGTTTAGGGGTTTTGGGTTTTTGGTTTGGGTTTAGGGTGTAGGGTTGTTTTAGGTTTAGGGTCTTAGGTTATGTGTTTTATTTAGGTTTATAGTGTTTAGGGCTTTGGATTATTTGGGTTAAGGTTTTTTAGAGTTTTATAAGCTTAGATTTTAGGGCTTAGGATTTTTTTTGTGTGTTTTTAGGGTTTCAGATATACGATCTAGAGCTTTATAGAGTTTAGAGTATATAGTTTTTAAGGTTTTGGGGATTTTTTGTTTTTTTTTTGGTTTTTAAGGGTTAAGTGTTTCTTAGGATTTTTAGTGTTTAGGGTTTAGGAGTTTGGGTTTTTAGGTTATGTTTTTTTGGATTTTATAGGTTTAGGGTTTAGGGCTTAAAGTTTTTTTTTGTATTTTTTAGGGTTTAGCCTATACGATTTAGGGCATTATAGGGTTTAGAGCTTAAAGTTTTTTAGCTTTAGGGATTTTTGGGTCTATTTTAGTGTTTTTGTGGGTTATGTTTTTCTTATGGTTTTTTTTGTGTTTTTTCAGGTTTAGGGTTTACAGATTTTTTGGATTTAGGGTTTAGAGCTCAGGATTTTGTAGGGGCTTTAAATGGTTTTTAGTGTTTAGGGCTTTGGGTTTCTTAGGTTATTGTTTTTTAGGATTTTATAGGTTTAGGGTTGAGGGCTTAGGTTTTTTTTGTGTTTATTAGGATTTAGCATATATGATTTAGGGCTTTATAGCGTTTAGAGATTATAGTTTTTTAGCTTTAGGTGTTTTTTCGGTTTTTTTAGGGTTTTTAAGGGTTGAGTTTGCCTTAAGTTTCTTTAAGGATTTTGGGGTCACGGATTTTAAGATTTAGGGTTTAGCGGATTTAGGATTTCTTAAGGTTTAGGGTTTAGGGTTTAGGGTTTCCTATTGTTTTAGGTTTAGGATTTAGAGTTTAAAGTTAGGGTTTATGGTTTTTTAGGTTATGAGTTTTATCTAGGTTTTTAGGATTTTGGGATTTCGAGGCATTGGGGTTTTAAAGTTAAGGATTTTTAGGATTTTATTGGTTTAGGGTTTAGGTTTTTTTTAGGGTTAAGCATATACTATTTACTTCTTTATAGGGTTTAGAGTTTATAGTGTTTAAGGTTTAGGGGTGTTTAGGTCTCTTTAGGGTTTTTAAGTGTTAAGTGTTTCTTAGGGTTTTTAGGGTTTAGGGCTTTGGGTTTCTTAGGTTATAGTTTTTTAGGATTTTAAAGGTTTAGGGTTTAGGTCTTAGGTTTTTTTTGTGTTTATTAGGGCTTAGCGTATATGATTTAGCGCTTTATAGGGTTTAGAGCTTAGAGTTTTTTAAGCTTTAGGTTTTTTTTGGGATTTTTTAAGGGTTAAGTTTTCCTTATTTTTTTTTTTAGGGTTTTGGTGTTACGAATTTTTAGGATTTAGGGTTTATAGATTAGGGTTTTATATGGGTTTTTAAGGTTTATAGGATTTAGGATTTCTTAAGGTTTAGGGTTTAGGGTTTCCTATTGTTTTAGGTTTAGGATTTAGAGTTTAAGGTTAGGGTTTAGGGTTTTTTAGGTTATGAGTTTTATCTAGGTTTTCAGAGTTTTGGGTTTTCAGGGTTTTGGGTGTTTTAAGTTAAGGTTTTTTAGGATTTTATAGGTTTAGGGCTTAGGTTTTTTTTAAGGGTTTAGCATATACGATTTGCGTCTTTATAGGGTTTAGAGCTAAGAGTTTTTAAGGTTTAGGGGTGTTTAGGTCTTTTTAGGGTTTTTATGTGTTAAGTGTTTCTTAGGGTTTAGGGCTTTGGTTTTTTTAGGTTAAGATTGTTTAGGGTTTTATAGGTTTAGGGTTAGGGGTTTGGTTTTTTTGGTGTTTTTAGGATTTAATATATACAATTTAGGGCTTTATAGGGTTTAGAGCTTAGAATATTTTAGATTTAGAGGTTTTTTTGGTTTTTCTGGGGTTTTAAGGGTTAGATGACTCTTATGGCTTAGGGATTAACGTTTTTTTTGTCTTTTTTAGGTTTAGGGTTTATGAATTTTTAGGATTTAGGGTTTAGAGCTTAGGGTTTTTAGGGGTTTTAAATGTTTTTTAAGGTTTATTTTAGGGTATATAGGATTTATAATTTCTTAAAGTTTAGGGTTAAGGGTTTCTTAGGGATTTACGGTTTTTGGTTAGTGTTTAGGGTTTTAGGCTAAGGGTTTTATATAAGTTTAGGGTTTTACGTTAGGGTTTAGAGTTTAGGGCTTAGGGTTTGTTTAGGTTTAGGATTTTAGGTTAAGGGTTTTATTTAGGTTTTTAGGATTTAGGGCATAGGGTTTTTTTTTGGTGTGTTTTTAGGGTTTAGCGTATACCATTTAGAGCTTTATAGGGTTTAGAGCTTTGAGTTTTTTTGGTTTTTAAGGGTTAAGTGTTTCTTAGGGTTTATGGTTTAGAGCATAGTGTTTTGTAGGGTTTTAAGGTTTATTAAGGTTTAGGGTATAGGGTTTCTTAGGGTTTTAGGTTTAGGATTTAGAGTTTTAGGTTAGGGTTTAGGGTTTAGGGCTTAGGATTTTTTATATACATAAGGTTTTAGGTTTAGGCTTTTTGGTTATTCGAAGGGTTTTAAGGTGAAGTATTTCTTAGGGTCTTAAGTTAATGGCTTTCTTTTAGGTTTTTAGGGTTTAGGGCTTTGGGTTTCTAAGGTTATGGTTTTTTAGGATTTTATAGGTTTAGGGTTTAGGGCTTAGGGTTTTTTTTGTGTTTATTAGGGTTTAGCATATATAAGTTGGGGCTTTATAGGGTTTAGTGCTTAGACTTTTCTTTTAGCTTTAGGTGTTTTTTGGGTTTTTTTAGGGTTTTTAAGGGTTGAGTTTGCCTTAAGTTTTTTTTTTAGTTAGGATTTAGGGTTTAGAGATTAGGGTTTTAAATGGATTTTAGGGTTTATAGGATTTAGGATTTCTTAAGGTTTAGGGTTTAGGGTTTCCTATTGTTTTAGGTTTAGGATTTAGAGTTTAAGGATTTTTAGGTTATGGGTTTTATCTAGGTTTTTAGGGTTTTGGGTTTTCAGGGCTTTGGGTTTTTAAGGTTAAGGTTTTTTAGGATTTTATAGGTTTAGGTCTTAGGGTTTTTTTTAGGGTTTAGCATATACGATTTACGTCTTTATAGGGTTCGAAGCTTAGAGTTTTTAAGGTTTAGGGGTCTTTAGGTCTGTTTTGGATTTTTAAGTGTTAAGTGTTTCTTAGGGTTTTTAGGGTTTAGGGCTTTGGGTTTTTTAGGTTAAGGTTTTTTTTAGGGGTTTAGTGGTTTAGGATTAAGGGTTTAGGTTTTTTTAGTGTCTTTAGGGTTTAATGTATACAATTTAGGGCTTTATAGGGTGTAGAACTTAGAGTCTGTTAGATTTAGAGGTTTTTTTTGGTTTTTCTGGGGTTTTAAGGGCTAGGTGACTCTTAGGGTTTAGGGATTAACATTTTTTTTTTTGTCTTTTTTAGGTTTAGGGTTTTACGTTAGGACTTAGAGTTTAGGGCTTAGGGTTTGTTTAGGTTTAGGGTTTTAGGTTAAGGGTTTTATTTAGGTTTTTAGGATTTAGGGCATAAGGTTTTTTTTGGGTGTATTTTTACGGTTTAGCGTATACCATTTAGGGCTTTATAGGGTTTAGAGCATGGGGTTTTGCAGCGTTTTAGGGTTTATTAAGGTTTAGGGTTTATTAAGGTTTAGGGTTTCTTAGGGTTTTAGGTTTAGGATTTATAGTTTTAGGTTAGGGTTTAGGGTTTAGGGTTTAGATATTAGGGTTTTAAATTGGTTTTAGGATTTATAGGATTTAGGATTTTTTAAGGTTTAGGGTTTAAGGTTTCCTATTGTTTTAGGTTAAGGATTTAGAGTTTAAGGTTAGGGTTTAGGGTTCTTTAGGTTATGGGTTTTTTCTAGGTTTTTAGGGTTTTTGGTTTTCAGGGCTTTGGGTTTTTTGGGTTAAGGTTTTTTACGATTTTATTGGTTTAGGGCTTATGGCTTATTTTAGCGTTTAGCATATACTATTTACGTCTTTATAGGGTTTAGAGCTTAGAGTTTTTAAAGTTTAGGGGTCTTTAGGTCTTTTTAGGGTTTTTAGGGTTTGGGTCTTTGGGTTTTTTAGGGTTTTTTAGGTTTAGGGTTAAGGTCTTAGATTTTTTGGTATATTTAGGGTTTAATATATATATCATTTAGGGCTTTATAGGGTTTCGAACCTAGATTTTTTAGATTTAGATGTTTTTTTTGGTTTTTCTGGGGTTCTAAGGGTTAGGTGACTCATAGGGTTTAGGGACTAAGGTTTTTTGTGTTTTTTAGGTTTAGAGTTTTAGGATTTTTAGGATATAGGGTTTAGAGCTTAGAATTTTTAGGGTTTTAAATGGTTTTTATGGTTTATTTTAGGGTATATAGGATTTATTGTTTCTTAAAGTTTGGGGTTAAGGGTTTCTTAGGGCTTTAGGTGTAGGATTTAGGGTTTTTGGTTAAGGTTTAGGGTTTTAGGCTAAGGGTTTTATCTAGGTTTAGGGTTTAGGGTTTTACATTAGGGTTTAGAGTTTAGGGCTTAGGGTTTGTTTAGGTTTAGGGTTTTAGGTAAAGGGTTTTTTTTAGGTCTTAAGGATTTAGGGCAGAGGGTTTTTTGTTTGGTGTGTTTTTATGGTTTAGGATATACCATTTAGGGCTTTATAGTGTTTAGAGCTTAGAGTTTTTTTTTGTTTTTAAGGGTTAAGTGTTTCTTAGGGGTTTTTTAGGGTTTAGGGTTTATAGGTTAGGGTTTGCGAATTTTTAGGATTTAGGGTTTAGAGCTTAGGGTTTTGTAGGGGTTTTAGATGGTTTTTAGGTTTTATTGTAGAATTTATAGGACTTAGGGTTTCTTAAGGTTTAGGGTTTCTTAGGGTTTTAGGTTTATGATTTAGGGTGTAGGGTTTAGGGCTTAGGTTTTTTTTATGTTTAGGGTTTTATGTTAAGCGTTTTATCTAGGTTTTTAGGGTTTAAGGCTTTGGGTTTTTCTTAGGTTTACGTTTATAGGGTTCATAGCTAAGAGTTTTTTAGGTTAAGGGTTTTTTGTGTTTTTTAGGGTTAAGTTTTTCTTAGGATTTTTTATTGTTTCTGGTTTAGCGCTTAGGGTTTTGTAGGGGTTTTAAATGGTTTTTAGGGTTTATTTTGGGGTTTAAGGGTTTCTTAAGGTTTAGGGTTTAGGGTTTCTTAGGGTTCTAGGGTTTAGGGCTTAGGTTTTTTTTTTTTTGTCCATTTTAGTTTAGGGTTTATGGATTTTTAGGATTTATGGTTTAGAGCTTCGGGTTTTGTAAGGGTTTTAAATTTTTTAAGGTTTAGAGGATTTATTGTTTCTTAAGGTTAAGGGCTTAGGGTTTCTTAGGGTTATAGGTTAGGGTTTAGCGTTTTACCTAGGTTTTTAGGGTTAAGGGCTTTGACTTTTTTAGGTTAATGATTTTTAGGGTTTTATAGGTTTAGGGTTTAGGGCTTATGGTTTTTTTGTGTATTTTAAGATTTAGCGTATATGATTTAGGGATTTATTGGGCTTCGAACTTAGAGTTTTTTTCAGTTTAGGGGGTTTAGGGTTTTTTAAAGTTTTTAAGGGTTAAGTGTTTCTTAGGGTTTTTTTTTTTGTGTTTTTTGGGTTTAGCGTTTACATATTTTTAGGATTTAGGGCTTAAAGCTTAGGTTTTGTAGGGGTTTAAATTGTTTTTAGGGTATATAGGTTTTAGGGTTTCTTAGGGTTTTAGCTTTAGGATTAGAGTTTTAGGTTAGGGTGTAGGGTTTAAGGCTTAGATTTTTTAGGTTTAGGGTTTTAGGTTAAGGGTTTTATCAAGGTTTTTAGAGTTTAGGGTTTTGGGGTCTTTAGGCTGTTATAGGTTTATGGTTTAGGACTTATATTTTTTGTGTTTCTTAGGGTTTAGCATATACGATTTAGGAATTTATATGGTTTAAAGGTTAGAGTTTTTTAGGCTAAGGGTTTTTTGTGTTTTTTAGGTTTAGATTTTACGGATTATTAGCATTTAGGGTTTACAACTTAGGGTTTTTGTAGGGTTTTAAATTAGTTTTAGGATTTATTTTGGGGTTTATAGGATTTAGGATTTCTTAAAGTTTAGGGTTTTCTGTTTTTTAGGGTTTTAGGTTAGTGTTTATGGTTTAGGGATTAGGGTTTTTTTAGGATTAGGGTTTTAGGTTAAGGGCTTTATCTAGGTTTTTAGTGTTTAGTGCTTTGGTTTTTTTAGGGTTTTATAAATTAAGGGTTTGGTCTTACATTTTTTTTGTGTTTTTTAGGGTTTAGCATATACGGTTTAGGACTTTATAGGGGTTAGAGCTTAGTGTTTTTTAGGTATAGGGGTTTTTGGGTTTTTTAGGGTTCTAAGGGTTAAGTGTTTCTTATGGTTTCTTAGGGTTTAGGGTTTAGAGTTTTAAGGTTTAGGAGTTTTTCATGTTTTTTAGGTTAATGGTTTTCAGATTTTTAGGATTTAGGGTGTAGAGCTTAGGGTTTTGTATGGGTTTTAAATGGTTTTTAGGGTTTATTGGATTTTGTGTTTCTTAGGGTTTAATGTTTAGCATTTCTTAGGGTTTATGTTTAATATTTAGCGTTTTAGGTTAGGGTTTACGGTTAAGGGATTATG
Organism: Solanum gracilifrons; assembly: GCA_029582605.1. Lineage (NCBI taxonomy): Eukaryota > Viridiplantae > Streptophyta > Magnoliopsida > Solanales > Solanaceae > Solanum > Solanum gracilifrons. The sequence continues at coordinate 4,799 of JAJOOH010014185.1, read as the reverse complement.
GTTTTTTAGGTGTAGGGTTTTTGGTTAAGGGTTTTATCTATGTTTTTAGGGTTGGGGGCTTTGAGGGTTAAGTTTTTGGTTAAGGGTCTATTTTAGTGTTTTTGAGGGTTAAGTTTTTCTTATGGCTTTTTTTGTGTTTTTTTAGCTTTAGCGTTTACAGATTTTTTGGATTTAGGGTTTAGAGCTTAGAATTTTGTAGGTGTTTTAAATGGTTTTTAGGGTTTAGGGTTTTGGGTTTCTTAGGCTATTGTTTTTTAGGATTTTATAGGTTTAGGGTTTATGGCTTATGTTTTTTTGTGTTTATTAGGGTTTAGCATATATGATTTTGGGCTTTATAGCATTTAGAGGTTAGAGTTTTTTTAGCTTTAGGTGTTTTTTGGGTTTTTTTTTGGGTTTTTAAGGGTCAAGTTTTCCTTAAGTTTCTTTTAGGGTTTTGGGGTTATGGTTTTTAAGATTTAGGGTTTAGAGATTAGGGTTTAAAATGCTTTTTAGGGTTTATAGGATTTAGGATTTCCTAAGGTTTTGGGTTTAGGGTTTCCTAGTGTTTTAGGTTTAGGATTTAGAGTTTAAAGTTGGGGTTTAGGGTTTTGGGTTTTTTAGGTTATGAGTTTTATCTAGGTTTTTAGGGTTTTGGGTTTTCAGGGCTTTGGGTTTTTAAAGTTAAGGTTTTTTAGGATTTTATAGGTTTAGGGCTTAGGTTTTTTTTTAGGGTTAAGCATATACTATTTACATCTTTATAGGGTTTAGAGCTTAGAGTTTTGAAGGTTTAGGGGTCTTTAGGTCTTTTTAGGGTTTTTAAGTGTTAAGTGTTTCTTAGGGTTTTTAGGGTTTAGGGCTTGGTTTTTTTTATAGGTTTAGGGTTTAGGGCTTAAGTTCTTTTTGGTATTTTTAGGGTTTAGTATATACGATTTAGGGCTTTATAAGGTTTAGAGCTTAGACTCTTTTAGATTGAGAGGTTTTTTTGGTTTTTCTGGGGTTTTAAGGGTTAGGTGACTCTTAGTGATTAGGGATTAAGGTTTTTTGTCTTTTTTAGGTCTAGGGTTTATGGAAATTTAGGATTTAGGGTTTAGAGCTTAGGGTTTTTAGGGGTTTTAATTGGATTTTAAGGTTTATTTTAGGGTATATAGGATTTATGGTTTCTTAAAGTTTAAGGTTAAGGGCATCATAGGGCTTTAGGTTTAGGATTTAGGGTTTTAGGCTAAGGGTTTTATCTTGGTTTAGGGTTTAGGGTTTAGGGTTTTACGTTAGGGTTTACAGTTTAGGGCTTAGGGTTTGTTAGGGTTTAGGGTTTTAGGTTAAGGGTTTTATTTAAGTTTTTAGGATTTAGGGCATAGGGTTTTTTTTTTGGTGTTTTTTTAAGGGTTTAGCATGGACCATTTAGGGCTTTATAGGGTTTAGAGCTAAGAGTTTTTTTGGTTTTTAAGGGTTAAGTCTTTCTTAGGGGTTTTTAGGGTTTAGGGTTTATGAATTTTTAGGATTTAGGGTTTAGTGCTTAAGGTTTTGTAGGGGTTTGAAATGGTTTTTAGGGTTTATTTTAGGATTTATAGGACTTAGGGTTTCTTAAGGTTTTGAGTTGCTTAAGGTTTTAAGGGTTAGGATTTAAGGTTTTAGGTTAGGGTTTAGGGTTTAGGTTTTTTTTTCAGTTTAGGATTTTAGGTTAAGCGTTTTATCTAGGTATTTAGGGTTTAACGCTTTGGGTTTTTCTTGGGTTAAGGTTTATAGGGTTCAGAGCTTAGAATTTTTTAGGTATAGGAATTTTTGTGTTTTTTAGGGTTATGTTTTTCTTAGGGTTTTTTTTTATATTTATGCTTTAGAGCTTAGGATTTGGGAGGGGTTTTAAATGTTTTTTAGGGTTTATTTTAGGGTTTAAAGGTTTCTTAAGGTTTTCGGGTTTAGGGTTTTAGGTTTAGGATTTGGAGTTTTAGGTTTTTAGGGTTTAAGGTTTTTTGATTTTTAGGTGAAGGTTTTTTAGGATTTTATAGGTTTAGGGTTTAGTTTTTTTTTTTGTATTGTATAGAGTTTAGAATATATGGTTTAGAGCTTAGAGTTTTTAAGGTTTAGAGTATTTTGGTTTTTAATAGGGGTTTTAAGGGATAAGTGATTCTTAGGGATTATTGCTTAGGGTTTTTTTTTTTGAGGGTTAAGGGTTTAGGGTTTATGGATTCTTAGAGCTTAGGGTTTTGTAGGGGTTTTAAATTGTTTTTAGGGTTTATAGGATTTATGGTTTCTTAAGGTTAACGGTTTAGGGTTTCTTAGGGCTATAGGTTAGGGTTTAGGGTTTTAGGTTAAGGGTTTTATCTTAGCTTTTAGGGTTAAGGGCTTTGACTTTTTTAGGTTAACGATTTTTAGGGTTTGATAGGTTTAGGGTTTAGGGCTTATGTTTTTTTTGTGTTTTTTAATGTTTAACGTTTATGATATAGGGGTTTATTGGGTTTTGAGCTTAGAGTATTTTTTGGTTTAGGGGGTTTAGGGTTTTTTAATATTTTTAAGGGTTAAGTGTTTCCTAGGGTTTTTTTTTGTTTTTTAGGTTTAGCGTTTATATATTTTTAGGGTTTAAAGCTTAGGCTTTTGTAGGGGTTTAAATTGTTTTTAGGTATTCTTAGGGTTTTATCTTTAGGATTAGATTTTTAGGTTAGGATGTAGGGTTTAAGGTTTAGAGTTTTTTTTTTAAAATCTAGGGTTTTAGGTTAATGGTTTTATCAAGGTTTTTAGAGTTTAGGGTTTTGGGGGTTTTTGGCTATTATAGGTTTATGGTTTAGGGCTTAGGTCTTTTGTGTTTTTTAGGGTTTAGCATGTACGATTTAAGGATTTATATTGTTTAAAGGTTAGACTTTTTTAAGTTTAGTGTTTTTTGTGTTTTTTAGGTTTAGAGTTTACGGATTATTAGGATTTAGGGTTTACAACTTAGGGTTTTTGTAGAGTTTTAAATTATTTTTAGGATTTATTTTAGGGTTTATTGGATTTAGGATTTCTTAAAGTTTAGGGTTTTGTGTTTTTTAGGGTTTTAGGTTAGTGTTTAGGGTTTAGGGCTTAGGGTTTTTTTAAGCTTAGGGTATTAGGTTAAGAGCTTTATTTAGGTTTTTAGTGTTTAGTGTTTCAGGTTTTTTAGTGTTTTATAGGTTAATTAAGGGTTAGGTCTTAAGTTTTTTTTGTTTTTTTTTCGGTTTAGCATATACGGTTTAGGGCTTTATAGGGTTTAGAGTTTAGAGTTTTTTAGGTATAGGGGTTTTTGGGTTTTTTAGGGTTCTAAGGGTTAAGTGTTTCTTAGGGTTTAGAGTATAGGGGTTTTTCATATTTTTTAGGTTAAGGGTTTTCGGATTTTTAGGAGTTAAGGTGTAGAGATTAGGGTTTTGTATGGGTTGTAAATGGTTTTTAGGGTTTATAGGATTTAGTGTTTCTTAAGGTTTACTGTTTAGCGTTTCGTAGGGTTTTATGTTTAGTATTTAGCATTTTAAGTTATGGTTTTGGGTTAAAGAATTAGGGTTTTAGGTTAAGGGTTTTATCTATGTTTTTAGGGTTAGGGGCTTTGGGTTTTTAAGGTTATGATTTTAGGGTTTAGGGCTTGGTGTTTTTTTCTTTTTTTTTAGGGTTTATTATATACGATTTAGGGCTTTATATTGTTTAGAGCTTAGAGTTTTTTAGGTTTAAGGTTTTTTTAGGATTTTTAAGGATTAAGTTTTTCTTAGGGTTTTTTACAGTTTAGAGTTTATTCTAGGGTTTCTTAAGGTTTATGGTTTCTTAGGGTTTAGGGTTTCTTAAGGTTTAGGATTTACAGTTTTAGTGTTTAGGCTTTAGAGGTTAGAGTTTTTTTTAGGTATAGCGGTTTTTGGGTTTTCTACGGGTTTTACGGGTTTATAGAGTTTAGAGTTTAGAGTCTTTTAGGTTTAGAGATTTTTGGGTTTTTTTTTTTATGGTTTTTAAGGGTCAAGTGTTTCTTAGGATTTTTTTAGTGTTTAGGGTTTAGGAGTTTGGGTTTTTTAGGTTATGTTTTTTTTGGATTTTATAGGTTTAGGGTTTAGGGCTTAGAGTTTCTTTTTGTATGTTTTAGGGTTTATCATATATGATTTAGGGCATTATAGGGTTTAGAGCTTAAAGTTTTTTAGCTTTAGGGATTTTTGGGTCTATTTTAGTGTTTTTTACGGTGAAGTTTTTCTTATGATTTTTTTTGTGTATTTTTAGGTTTAGGGTTTACGTATTTTTCGGATTTAGGGTTTAGAGATTAGAATTTTGTAGGGCTTTTAAATGGTTTTTAGGGTATTTTGGATTTAGGGTTTCTTAAGGTTTAGGGTTTAGGGTTTCTTAGGATTTAGGGTTTTAGGTTAGGGTTTGGGGTTTAGGTCATGGGGTTTTTTTAGGTTTAAGGTTTTAGGTAAGTGTTTTATCTAGGTTCTTAGGGTTTAGCACTTTGGGTTTTTTAGGTTAATGTTTATTGTTTTTTTTAGGGTTTTAGGTTAGGGTTTGGGGTTTAGGTCATGGGGTTTTTTTAGGTTTAAGGTTTTAGGTAAGTGTTTTATCTAGGTTCTTAGGGTTTAGCACTTTGGGTTTTTTAGGTTAATGTTTATTGTTTTTTTTAGGGTTTTAGGTTAGGGTTTGGGGTTTAGGTCATGGGGTTTTTTTAGGTTTAAGGTTTTAGGTAAGTGTTTTATCTAGGTTCTTAGGGTTTAGCACTTTGGGTTTTTTAGGTTAATGTTTATTGTTTTTTTTAGGGTTTTAGGTTAGGGTTTGGGGTTTAGGTCATGGGGTTTTTTTAGGTTTAAGGTTTTAGGTAAGTGTTTTATCTAGGTTCTTAGGGTTTAGCA
>JAJOOH010014184.1:0-15509 GCA_029582605.1 Solanum gracilifrons | reverse complement strand
ATCTTTAAAATAAACTTAAGTAAAATTATTATAAATTTTAAAACTTAAATACTATAAACTAATATAACTTAGAAAAATAAAAAAAACATTTGTATTTTCGTAATTCAAAATAACTCAAAAAAAAATAATTATTTTTTGAAATAGCTATATGTGCCGTCCGGTTTATCCCATCCCGTTCCGGTCCATTCCGGTCCGTCCCGGTTCTATCCCGGTATATAGTGGGACGGGACGGAACCGAGCCTCCATCCCGGTAGTTCCGGTCCGGTTCATCCCGGTACCGGTCAACAACCCGGTCAAACCGTCCCATTCCGGTCTGGTTCCGGTTCATTCCGGTCCGGTGGTCCCATTCCGGTCCGGTGCCCAGCCTTAGGAGAGGAGATATTTTTCTCTTTTTTTTCACAAATATAACAATCCGAATTGCTAAGTAGACCATATTAGTCCAAGAACAAATTAAGTTTCGAAACTCTCAAATAAATAATGTGTCTATTGTTCTCCACTACTGATAGCTTAATCTTTATCCTCAATGATCTTGGTGCCAAGTCCCTTCAATCCCTCTAGTGGGATCTCAGTAACAATAACCAAAGAGTAGAGCTCTTCTGTCACGATCCGAGTCTATACCCTGGACGTGGCCGGCACTCAAGAACCATTGTTGGTCCCTAAGCAAACCATCATCCTGGCTGACTACAAGCGGAAAACTAACTTAAGCATGCAAAAGCTAAAAACTGAATAAAATTCAATAAACTCAATTTTTCAAAACTTTAACTCAAATGAACAACTTAGAATAAAAATAATATATTCAACTCGCCATAAAATAGGCAACTTAAGTCTTTAAAATATTTAATAAAATAAATGAATAATACAGACTTCTCAACTTTACTGACTATCTATGAAGCCTCTAACTAATAAAGATAGAAGTCGGGACAAGACCCACGACATCCTGACTAAACTGAAAAGTAAATGAAATCCTCCGAAAACAAGGAGGCTCACCATAGCTAACTCGAACTTCCGGATGTATCAACGAAGCTCCTGTTGATGATACTGAATACATGTGTCTGCATCATGAGGAGATACAGGTCAAATGACTCAGTACCGGGAATGTACGAGCATGTAAGAGAAATTCTAAAGGATAAACATAAGCTTGAAACTTGATAAAAAAAGAAACATACTTACCTCTTCTCAAACTGACTCAACTCAAGGCATACTCAAGGATACTCAAACTTACTGAACTCAGAACTACTCAAGGATACGATACTCAACTCAGAGATTAGATACTCAACTCAAAGATGTGATATTCGACTCTGAGTACTCAACTCTGGATACTCAATATAAAGCAACAATACACGTGCAATATTATGGAAAGCTTTATAAAACAGCACAAGCACCTTAGTTCGTTAAAGAAAATGCAATAACAAACTCAACTTTACTTATATAATAAAGTAATATAGTTTATGTGGGAGATTTTTTAACCAACAACCACCACTATGAGCCTAAGTGAGGATACAACGTTTTACCTCACGCTGCCAAGGATCGTCATATACCTTGCCGGGGGTATAGAACCTAACTCACTAAGTGAATCCACTAGTCTATGCTAAAAGCATCTTAAGGAGTCATCTAAAAAGTATGATCCTTTACTACCTACCCATGATGACTACATGGTTTATGGAGACTTGAGTTAATATGAACTCGCATATCCATATCGGTGCTCAATACTACTCCCAAAATATACTTAGCTCATATGTTTTTAAAACAACTTCTTTCTTTGGTTTGAGATAATTACTCAAAACTTCGCTTAAAAACTCTCTTGGAATCGATGTTCTCTTTTGGAAATCTCAATTTCCTCTCATCTTAGATGTGAAAACATTTACTCTTGGGAATACTTAGTTCCCATATATCATTTTAAATAAAATGAACTTTACTCTTACTCTTTACCCAACTTCAAAACTTAAGTCTTAACACAAAGTTTAAACATTTGTAAAAGACTTCTTAATAATATGGTTCACGCCGAATTATGGACTTGAACGACTCAATGCAAAGTTTTCAATAACCATAGATAGACTCAAATACTTGGAACTCAAGAACTTCAATGACACTACTAATTTCAAGAATGCTCAACCCAGAAGGTTCATGCGGAATTATGAGCATGAACTACTCAACTCAATGACTCAAAGATACTTCTCATCTCAAGACTGATCGAATTATAGTGTTCATGCGAAATTATGGGCATGAAATATTCAACTCAAGGACTCAAAGATACTTCTCAAAAGGGATTAGGAACTCAACACTTAAAGACTTAGAACTTGAAGATACCACTTCTCTGAAGGATACTCAACTTTCGACGTTCATGCAGAGTTATGGGCATGAAACAACTCGACTCGATGATCTACATAACAATATGGAACTCGTGTATATGACTCCTCTCATTCTCTGAATTACTTCCTCAAAACTTAGTTCAAATCGATAGTTGATTTCAAGGATTCACAATTGAACTCAAAGGCTTTCTTGAACTCTACACTTAACTCTCTCTTGAATGTGAATTATGAATTCAACAGTTATGTTTCATGGTATGAAGGACCTTGTAATGATAAAGTAGACTCATGAATATATTCTCCTCACTCGTACTCACTTGCTCGAGTCTTTAAACAAGTTATTAGAAATTGTAGAATACTCCTCAAAAGGACTTTCTTAAAATGTTCGAAAGAATTCTCAAAAACTTAACTCTTAACTTTACCTTGAACTTGAATTATGGATTCAAGGTTGTGATTTGTGATAGGAAAGATCTCATGATGTTTAGGATGAATTTTAGATAGCTAAACATGAAAAAAGATAAAAAGAATTCACTTCTTGGAAGCTAGACCGTGACGCAGAGACGCATTAAAATAATTGGTCGCGAAATAACTTTTGAGGCAGAAAGGTCCGTGACCTCTCCGCGACGTGAAGACAACTTTATGAAATGGGGAGGCAGGTCCGCGACGCTGAGCCAAGTGCCAGATTTGCCTGACTTTTCTCTTCTTCATTTTCTAACCCCAAATCGCCTAAATTCGATTCTTTTGCTCAACTTTTCTTTAGATTCAAATAACCATCACATGTACACAAGAATCTAACTCAAAACTACTCTATAAATCAAAACAATAATCTCAAGAACTCCTAAATCTCACCCTAATTCAAGAATGAAAGAAAATTCAAGAATACATATCAATAACATCAGATTTTCAACTTTCTAGAACTATCTTAGCGCTGAAATTTACATGATTGGCGTGTGGGTGAACAAACCCAACACTATGGAAGCTTACATACCTGAAAGAACCATCTTCTCGAAGAACTTGAAGGAAAATCTTGAAAGATGAACCCTAGCCTTAGCTTTTCTTGAATTTCTTGAGCGTAGAATCTTTGGGGTGGATGAGAGGGTTTTTGATTTAAGAAAACTGATTTTCTACTCGCTTAGGACAATTTAGATAACCTCCTAAGGTTTTTTAGGACTAAAATACCCTTAAAGAAATAATTAAAATGAGCTGGGATTCGGAATAATTTTTCACCAGGTAGTGAGGTCAGTATTGGCTCTGTAACACGGAGCCATCACTGAGTTGCTGCCAGGTTTTTGCGTCGTTAGTAAATCAGTCATAAATTTTTAATCAGAGCTCGGAATTTAGCAAACTCGGTGGCATTAGAAAGAGGACTCGAAGGGATTTAATTTTATATCTTGTAGCTCACCTAACTCATCCTGTACTTGGAGTTATGGTCGTTTGAAGTTGACCCAAAACTTAAGAAAAACTTAGGAATGACTTGAATGAACTCTATTTAGTTCTTCTTGGAACTCAAGGTGCTACATCTAGTGACATTAATACTCAAGAAATTTTAAATTCCTTGCAAAAATCTCACTCACTACGAAGAACGGTTCGAGTCTTAGGTCAAAAATTTTCTGGGGTGTTACAATATCTCCCCCTTTGGATCATTCGTCCTCGAATGACGATTGGACTGGGTAGAGAATGGAGTTACTCTTACTAAGGTCTGATTCTAATGATAAGCTCTTACTATATTCAGGCTTAACCCAAATCCTTAAGTTCGGATTATATACCTCTCTATAGGAAATCTCATCCCAATACTATTACTCTTTACCACCACATTGGGCTCATATAAAAAACCACCTAATGTTTAACAACACTACATTCAAGCTTAGTACTCTAACAACTCCATTTTTTTTAAAAGGACCTCTAAAAAGATATCCCCCAAGCTCTTTGTAACTCAGTACTATCTTACTCTCAAACACCTCATCTCGACATCTCCCCCTTAGGTCTAAAGCTAACACTTGAAAGTTATGGACCTATTCCACATTGACAACTCAATTATGTTATCTAGGCACACATGGAAAATCATAACTTAATTGGAACCTCATCTCGTAACATACCATCTCGGCACACCTCTTAATGCTCTTGTTACTCTTGTGACTTAGCCACACTTCACTGCCCTTATCTAAACGTTAGGGTCTCTGACTTGTACCACTCATATCTATTGCAGCTAATCACCTCAATTCCTCATCTACTGTATGTCAAGTCTTTAAGATCAAATCTTAAGACTAACATAATCACCCTCAGGTTGTCATTCCTTTGATCATGACACTCATCTCGAATTCAAGCTTAATATTTATGACTAAACCCGAATATCAATATGATTGCTCACTTACTATACTAACTTACAACTACTAGATACAAATTCAAAAACACTCGTCCACTAGGACCTTATGACAAATAGCCAACCCTCACCTCTTAGTATTCATACTTACAATTTACTATCACATTTCCCTTCACAACTTTAGTACTATTCACTCATTTACTATATATCAATGCCTAATTAGTTCTATAACACTTTGATTATTATGGGCTCTCCCTCAAAATCATAAGCCTATCTTAGATCTATCACCTCATGAATACTCCTGCTCTTCTATTTAATACTTAAACCTGGTCATTACCTACACAATGACACTTCGTCACAAACTCCTTTCTAGCTACAACACATTCTACCTCTTATGATGGAATCTTCACAACTCATCACTTCTTCGTCTACCTATAAGGGAAAACTCCTCACTACTAACTTACTAGGTACTTTACTATAGTAACATAGCTTGTCAAAACACCATCTCCCTTACTTAGATTACTAAACCACTTCATACTTTCCTCTAAATTTGGGCTCTTTCACTACTACTTCTCATGATCTTTAAGATCATGCTACCTTTTTCAGGTGAAAATCTTACCTAAGCTCTAAATGTACCTCCTCATAAGGATCTCAGCTGAAACAAGGCTTAGGGAAAAGAGTACAACTCGTTTTTAGCTCAACGCTCGATTCACATGAATATGGGTGCCTTCCTTAGAAACTGAGCACTTAACTTACTCTTGAGCTTCCCTATAGCCCCTCTAGAGTCTCATGACTTTCTCAATAATCTTGCTAAGAACAACTCATCCATAAGGATCTTTGACTTTACTTTTCCACCACCTTTAGTATGAAGGGTAGTCTAATGATTATGAGAAACGGATGTGTATGAATAAATCTCTATGACTTAGCTCTATTGTACTATTAAGAGTATGAAAGAAGGAAAACTTTTCTTAAATGTATGTAGTCCCTCATTTATAGAAATGGGGCCCTCACAACCATAAATAAGATCTTACTGACACGGCTTCATAGACACCCTAGGACACTTGAACTTTGTGCTCTGATACCAAGTTTGTCACGACCCAAGTCTACACCCTAGATGTGGCCGGCACTCAAGAACCATTGATGGTCCCCAAGCGAACCCTCATCCTGGCTAACTACAAGAGGAACACTAACTTAAGCATGCAAAAGCTAAAAACTGAATAAAATTCAATAAACTCAACTTTTCAAAACTTTAACTCAAATGAACAACATAGAATAAAAATAATATATTCAACTCGCCATAAAATAGGCAACTTAAGTCTTTAAAATATTTAATAAAATAAATGAATAATACAGACTGCTCTACTATACTTATTATCTATGAAGCCTCTAACTGATAAAGATGGAAGTCGGGACAAGACCCACGACATCCTGACTAAACTGAAAAGTAAATGAAATCCTCCGAAAACAAGGAGGCTCACTATACCTAACTTGAACTTCCGGATGTATCAACGAAACTCCTGTTGATAATCCTGAGTACATGTGTCTGCATCATGAGAAGATGCAGGCCAAATGGCTCAGTACGTGGAATGTACGAGTATGTAAGAGGAATTCTAATATATAAATATAAGATTGAAACTTGATAAAAAAAAAAAGAAACATACTTACCTATTCTCAAACTGACTCAACTCAAGGATACTCAAAACTACTCAAACTTACTCAACTCAGAACTACTCACGGATACGATACTCAACTTAGAGATTAGATACTCAACTCAAAGATATGATACTCAACTTAAAGATATGATATTCGACTCTGGGTACTCAACTCTAGATACTCAATTCAATATAAAGCAACAATACACATGCAATATATGGAAAGCTTTATAAAACAGTAAAAGTAACTTAGTTCGTTAAATAAAATGCAATAACAAACTCAACTTTACTTATATAATAAAGTAATATACTCTATGTGGGAGATTCTCTAACCGACAACCACCACTATGAGCCTAAGTGATGATACAACGTTTTACCTCACGCTGCCAAGGATCGTCATATACCTTGCCGGGGGTGTAGAACCTAACTCACTAAGTGGATCCACTAGTCTACGCTAAAAACATCTTAAGGAGTCATCTAAAAACTATGATCCTTTGCTACCCATGATGGCTACATGGTTTATGGAGAATTGAGTTAATCTGAACTAGCATCCCCATATCGATGCTCAATACTACTCCCAAAATATACTTAGCTCATATGCTTTTAAAACAACTTATTTCTTTGGTTTGAGCTAATTACTCAAAACTTAGCTTAAAAGCTCTCTTAGAATCGATGTTCCCTTTCTTGCTCAAAACACTTTTGGAAATCTCAGATTCCTCTCATCTTAAATGTGAAAACATACTCTTGGGAATACTTAGTTTTCATACATCAATTTAAAGAAATGAACTTTACTCTTACTCTTTACTCAACTTCAAAACTTAAGTCTTAAAATAAAGTTTAAACATTTGTAAAAGACTTCTTAAAAATATGGTTCACGCCGAATTATGGACTTGAAGGACTCAATGCAAAGTTTTCAATAACCATAGATAGACTCAAATACCTGGAACTCAAGAACTTCAATGATACTACTAATTTCAAGAATGCTCAACTCGCAGGGTTCATGCGAAATTATGAGCACGAACTACTCAACTCAAGGACTCAAATATACTTCTCATCTCAAGACTAATCGACTTATTGTGTTCATGCGGAATTATGGGCATGAAATATTCAACTCAAGGACTCAAAGATTCTTCTCAAAAGGAATTAGGAACTCAACACTTAAAGACTTAGAACTTGAAAATACCACTTCTTTGAAGGATACTCAACTTACAACATTCATGCGGATTTATGGGCATGAAACAACTCAACTCGATGATCTACATAACAATATGGAATTCATGTATGCGACTCTTCTCATTCTCTGAATTACTTCCTCAAAACTTAGTTCAAATCGATAGTTGATTTTAAGGATTCACAATTGAACTCAAAGGCTTTCTTTGACTCTACTCTTAACTCTCTCTTGAATTTGAATTATTAATTGAAGAGTTATGTTTCATGGTATGAAGGATCTTGTAATGATAAAGTAGACTCATGAATACATTCTCCTCACTCGTACTCACTTGCTCGAGTCTTTAAACAAGTTATTAGAAATTGTAGAAGACTCCTCGAAAGGACTTAAAGGACTTTCTTAAAATGTTCGAAAGAATTCTCAAAAACTTAACTCTTAACTCTACCTTGAACTTGAATTATGGATTCAAGGTTGCGATTTGTGATAGGAAAGATCTCATGATGTTTAGGATTGATTTTAGATAGCTAAACATGAGAAAAGATAAAAAAAAATTCACTGCTTGGAAGCTAGTCCGCGACGCGGAGACGCATTAAAATAATTGGTCGTGAAATAACTTTTGAGGCAGAGAGGTCTGTGACCTCTCCGCGACGTGAAGACAACTTTATGAAATGGGGAGGCAGGTCCGCGACGCGGAGCCAAGTGCCAGATTTGCCCAACTTTTCTCTTTTTCATTTTCTAACCCCAAATCGCCTAAATTCGATTCTTTTGCTCAAGTTTTCTTTAGATTCAGATAACCATCACATGTACACAAGAATCTAACTCAAAACTACTCTATAAATCGAAACAATAATCTCAAAAAACTCCTAAATCTCACACCAATTCAAGAATGAAAGCAAATTCAAGAAAATCTATCAATAGCATCAGATTTTCAAGTTTCTAGAACGAAATTAACTCTGAAATTTTCATGATTGGCATGTGGGTGAACAAACCCAATACTATGGAAGCTTACATACCTGAAGGAACCATCTTCTTGAAGAACTTGAAGGAAAATCTTGAAAGATGAACCCTAGCCTTAACTTTTCTTGAATTTCTTTAGCGTAGAATCTTTGGAGTGGATGAGAGGGTTTTTTATTTAAGAAAACTGATTTTCTACTAGCTTAAGGGAATTTAGGCCTCATTTTTTTTGCACTTAACGGAGGTATGAATCTTAATCATTCAGATTCAGCCCATTAAGTATGTTTGCTTTTAGGTCCAAGTTCATTTGTTTTATTTTTTAAAAAGCCTCTTAATGGGTCTGAAGAGTTGTGAACGAATAAGATCTGTAGGAGACTCTTAACAACATTCAGACTCATTTAATAAGTTATCAAAAAATAAATCAACGCTTCTCTTCTTTGGACGTGCCTTTTATCTCATAACTAAAAACTTTATTTATCTCTTTTCTCAATCAAACACCAATTTTTCCTCTTGAACTGGTAAGTTTTCATAAATACTTTCAATTTTTTTTTTATATTAATATTTTTCTTGTATTGGCGTGTGTTAAGAACACTAGTTGCAATAATATTGTTGGTGTATTGTTGTTTATCAAGGTTTTTGAATGAAAATATAGTACTCCAAATCATGATTATTAAAAACAACGACTATGTATAAATATTTGAGGTCTCTTATTAGTATTTAATTGTCTTAGGCCAATAATTTTATTGAGACTCTTTGATTATCAAACTCACTTGTGAGATAACACTAATATACTAATATATTATTGTTGTTGAACTATGTACATTGTTGAGGTATTTTATTAAAATTTGGTTTTAAGCCATTAATTTTATTGAAACTTTCTATGATCAAACCCTCTGTGATATTACACTAGACATATTATTAATGTAGAACTATGTATATAGTTTAGGTCTTTTATTAGTATTTTATTTTAGGCCACTAATTTTATTGAGACTCTTTAATCTTCAAACTTTGTATGATCAAATTTGCTTGTGAAATTACTCTGTATATATTATTATTGTTGAACTATGTATACACTTGAGATCTCTTGTTTTAGGCCACAATTAACATTCAAAAATATTCATTATTTTCTTGTATATAGTTTTGACATTAATACTGTAGTAACTTGTCTTTCTAATTTTTAAGTTTTTAGTAAAATCGTTGTAGAACTTTGTCTGATATTTTTAAATTTTAGATTAAACAATTTAAATTTAATATAGTAGTAATATTTTTGAGAACTAAAATCAAGGTATTATATTGCAACAAATGGCTAACATTTTTTTAACTTAAAAAGAACTTTTTTCAAGTTATATATTTATATTGTTGAACTATGTATATTCTCTTATTAAAATTTTGTTTTAGCCAACTAATTTTATTGAGACTTTTTGATCATCAAACCTACTTGTAAAATTACATTAGATCTATTATTATTGTATTTTAATATTCTAATACATGTGAATCAGAGAGTCGGAGAAAAAGGAGATACTTTATGATACTACAACTAGATTAGTTTTTACTTCTATATTCTAAATATGAATATTTTTTCTTCATTTTTGATCTTTAATCATCTTGATTGTGTTTCTTTAGTTATTCTATGTTGTTTGTTTAGTTATTTTATGTTGCATATGTTCATATGTTATAACTATTATAGTTTATATTTCAGCTATGGAACAATCTAATGAAAATCCAAGAGTATTTTGGAAGAGTTTGGAGATAGATAAGATCTTTTTAGAAAATTGTATTCAAGAAATATCCTTGCATGGAAGACTTGGAAGTAGTCTGAAGATAGAGTCATGGAATAGAGTTAGAATAGCTCTGAAAACCTGTCATGGCTTTATTGTTACCCAAAGACAGATGAAGAATCGTTTTGATTATTTAAAAGAAAAATATCAAGCTTGGGTGCCAATAACTAAAAAGACTGGCAATATTTATGATCCAGCAACCAATACTATTATGATGTCTAATAGTGAGTGGGATGAATACATAAAGGTTAGTATTATTTAATTAATTTTTTCTTTATTTTGTTGTTAAAAAAAAGGTTTGAGGTTCATATTAAACGTATGGTCTCTTATAGTATGGTCTCTTATATTTTAAAATAGGCTCGTCCAAAAGCAAAGACATTGAAGACTTCACCATTACACTTCCCAGATTTGTGTACAAAATTTTTTGAAGGTTCTACTGCAACAGGAAATCATGGTTGTAGTTCAAGTTGTACTTATTCCCGTCCTGGTGTCTCTTCTGTATCTACTACTATAGATATAGATACATTTGATGAAGTTGAAGAACTAGATAGTGACAAAAATAGTGAAGCTCTTAATAATTCTCCATCCCAATCTTCAGTTTCAGCTAGAAAAAAAGTTTTGGGGAAGAAAAGAAAATCTTCTTTGTCTCAATTGGAAATCGATCAAAAGATGAGTGTTGCTTTGGAGTTATTGATTAAAAAAAATAGTTCACCTACATTTGAAGAATGTATGGAAAAATTAGATGGACTAGGATGGGAAGAACCATTATACAGTATAACTGTTAGTATATTTTGTGAAAGTGACAGCTACAAAAAAGCATGGATGACGCTAGAGGTTCACAAGTTTAAAGAATTGGATTAACGTTATTGAAAAAAAATTAGGAATTCTTTAGTTTTTCTAATTAGCTAAAGTATATGTTAGGCATTGATACAGTGATATCTTATTTATTATTTTTCGACTAGTATTATCATACTTATTGAACTTTTTGATATTATATTGTGCCTATAAAATATTTTTATTCTTGATTTTTTAATGTTAATTTTTATTATTATGATTATGTGTTGTGGTTAATTTTTTTATAATTATGTAGATTTTTATGTTAATCAAATACACAACGTATTATGCTTATTGTGTATTGTTCATTATTTTTGTTAAAACAGTATAAAGATGGGCAATGAAGATCAAATATTTTGGTTGATGAGCTTGTATTTGTGTAGAAAACTCTTAGACTCAAGAATGCTCAAAGAAATAAAGACTTAACATCATCTTTATCTGGTCAGGATTACACACTGGAATTATTGTCTGGTTCTAGTCGACAATGTTTGGAGTTGATGCGCATGTCTCGTGATGCATATGTGCGACTGTGTCAATATTTTAGACATAATGAATGGCTCATAGATAGTAATTATGTATCGGTCGAAGAAAAACTAGCAATATTTTTATATATTATAGGGCATAATGAGCGTTTTGTGGTTATCAAGAGAAGATTTCAACATTCTTCGCAAACCATTCACAAATATTTTCATGAGGTTCTTGAAGCAATGATGAAATTTGCGAAAGAGATGATATCATCTACATCGTACAATTCAAATTCAAATATTTCAAGTGCTCAACAAAGATTACGCAGAATTTTTAATGTATTATATTTCATGTTATCATTGTAGAATTTTATTTAAATTTTTGGTAACTTTTAATAATTATATATTTATTTGTAGGGAGCATTAGGTGCACTTGATGGGACATTAGTGCATGCAGTTGTTCCCGCTAATCAACAAATCATGTATAGAGGAAGAGGAAAGGGTAAATGTTATCAAAATATTCTAGGTATATGCGATTTTAACATGATCTTCACTTATGTTTATGTTGGATGGGAAGGCGTAGCACATGACGCACAAGTTCTAACGGAGATTGTATCTAATCCAGATAATGGCTTTCCATTCCCCCTCCTAGTAAGATATACAACTTAAATTATTATGACATAATGGTTAGCTCTTTTTTGTGATTATTTGAACATTATTTTAATGACAGATAAGTACTATCTATGTGATGCGGCATATCCAAACACTCGAGGATTTCTAGCACCATATCGCAACGTTCGATATTGGTTTGGAGACTATCATCTTAGGCGTGCTATTAATAAGGAGGAAAAATTTAATCATGGTCATGCACAACTCAGAAATGTTATAGAACGTGCTTATGGAGTTCTTAAAGCAAGATTTCCTATATTGGATAAGATGCCTCCAAATTCTATTGATGTTCAGACAGATGTTGTTATTGCATGTTTTGCAATTCATAATTTTATCAGGAAGGAGCGTATAAATGATGACCTTTTTAATCAATACGATTCACCTCAATTAATATTTGACGAGGAAGAAGGAGAACACGAAGAAGTGTTGGATGAAACAAATGGACCTGGTTGGACAACTGCACTCATTGCGTGAAGAACTTGCACTTCAACTAATGCAAAGAAGAGGAAATACTTGAGAGTATTATATTTTCATCATTTGACACGTTTTATAATATTTGAACATTAGAATTTGATCATACTATTCTATAGGTAATTATTAAATTATCTTATATCAGATCAATTGAATCGGACAAAGATTTGATTAGTTGAATAATTCTTTTTTTATGAAGAGATGTTTATGTTGAATTCTTAAAAATATTCATTATACAATAAATTTTACTTGCATATCATATAATTTTTTTTTAAAAAATCAAATGTAAACATTTAAAACTTTTTTTTATCAAAAGTAATATGTTTTGTTTGAAATGATTATAATATTTTAATAATATATTGTTCAATTTCACATGCACATTCAGATATTGAAAATAAACAATATTAATTATTTAGTGTTCAGATTTAGAGACCACATCTTAATATTCAGATGTGTATTCAGATTAAAACACCTAGATCTTAATGCAAATCTTAATATTCAGATGTGTATTCAGATTCAGACTTCTTAATCTAAATGGAAACAAATGAGGCCTTAGATGACCTCCTCGGGGTTTTTAGGAATAAAATACCCTTAAAGAAATAATTAAAATGAGCTGGGATTCGAAATAATTTTTCACCAGGTAGTGAGGTCAGTATTGGCTCCGTAACACGAAGCCATCACTGAGTTGCTGCCAGGTTTTGCGTCGTTAGTAAATCAGTCATAAATTTTTAATCAGAGCTCGGAATTTAGCAAACTCGGTGGCATTACACAGCCGGATACAGGCTTTTACATTACAACAGCCTCGCCAGTCGAGGGCCTCTACATTACAAGTTACTTTACCTACATCACACTCACAACACAAAAAGAGGCGTCAACAGTCGTCTGAACATCTACACTCTACTCCTTACATTACTATTTCAATTTATATTTTTTGAACCGCAACAGGTACTTTTCACCCTTTTACATGTTTTGCAGGATAAAGCATTACAACGAGGAGCTCCCTCTAAGCAACAAACTAGGGCAAGTTAGTGCAATGTCAAGCATCACTAGCTACGTCAAAGATTCACTTTCAAAACTCAACTCAACTCGATTTTCAGAAGTTCAGATTTAAATTTCACTTATAGCTCTTTCATGCCTCCGTTCATTGCAACTCGACACTGGGGCATCCTTTTGAAAATTCATCTATCTACCTTAAGACTTCAGTAGAAATTGCTACAGAGCATTTCTCATTCAAGTTTCTTTAAGACTATATCTCATCCCTCTATTCGTGCTAATCTCTTCATACCTCACCACCAAAAGATTTCAGTATTACCATAATTCGATACTGGGGCAAATTTTTAATAAAAATTTGCTATGCTCTCGAACTACATATGGCCTGATTTCTCATGAAACCTGAGATATGTAGGCAACTCAGGAGCCAGAGTTCGGCCATAAATCCATAACCATTCTTGCCAAGTTATTGCTCAAAGTGTATTTTGGTGGGTCGCCTAAAATTGGATAATATTTCTTTGCCCGCGTCTTCTTTACTCTTTTCCATGGACAAAGAAAGGGGCAAGCTGTTGACACCCAATTTTGGCTCTCCACATTTAACTATAGTAATAATTTTAATAATAATAAAATGTTATGATATTTTTATAGGAACACGAAAATATTTTTAATTATTTATTTTTTACCTCATAAATTTATTTCATTTTTTTATAAAAATTAAATATATTATATCACTACTTACTTTCTCATTTTTTAAAATAAGTGTCGTTCTTAAAGAATTGAATCTAGTTGTGTTCAAATATAATTTTATTTTTCGTCGCAATGGTTATTTATTTTTTTTGTACATTGTTTAAAATTAGAAATTTTAATTAACTAATGAATTACTAATTTATATTAATTTAATTTTTTAAGAGTGACTAATTTTATCAAACAAGCTAATCTTGCAAAATAATTGTTTTTAATTTAATAAATTATGACTATTTAATAAAGGAGAGGTTATAATTTAAATGATTTTAATTTGAATAATTTTGGCAATCCAAGTTCCCTTAAACTGGCCAATCCGTGTGTGCCATGTAGGCGAGCACATGGATTGTGTTTATTTAGCTTAAATCTTGACCCTACGATTAAATCTAACGGTCCTAGTTAATTGAGCTTTTACCATTATTTAATATATATATATATATATAACTTTTCATTTTAATTTCTGATTTTTATTTTAACCGTCCGATCAAACGATCGGACGGCCCAAATTAATAAGACCTTTCTTCTTTCCCCAAAATAGTACAATCCCAACGCCTCTGTTCCTCTTCCTTTTCCCAGATGCACACCGCTTCATCTCCCATCAACCTTTCTCCTCCCCTGCCAAACATTTCTACCTACGGACCACCGGAAAATGGCAATTTCCGGTGGTTTTCAATATATCTCCCTATCCTCTATGAATCATAGCATCCTCATGTCAACTTTACATCCCTTCTATCATCTTTTTCTGAATCGAAACAGACCTCAAAAGCCACACCACCGCCGTTGCTAACACTGAAAAGGTGGAGAACGTGAAGGACCATCGGATTTGGGATCGTTATCCCTTTAATCCGATGGTTGTGAGATTGGAACCTCCAAGCCATCACTCATTCTTTCTAATCAATATGAAAAGAGGTTGATAATATTTTCTTCCCCTCCATCATTATTTTCTTCTAAGATTTGATCTTAAAAAGATTTGAATTATTGAAGCCTCCCCCAACTATAAAAGGAGGACTTTTGTCCTCATTCGAGATCAGAGGGAAAAATCTTAGAAAACCCAGAAAAAAACAATCCGTAAATTAGGGAGCAAATCCAAAAATCATCCAACAAATTCAAAGAACTATCCAAGAGAGCAAATATCGCAACACACTTCAAGTTCTATTAGAGT
>JAJOOH010014180.1:0-11862 GCA_029582605.1 Solanum gracilifrons | reverse complement strand
ATTATGTACTTTAATTGTCTAAACCAATGTAAAATCAAAGAACAAATATTCAATATTATTGTCATTCTTAGTGTTAAATTGATTTTCTTTTTGCATTAGTATTAATTTGATTTTGATTTAAGTTTTATTATAATTATCAACATCTATGGACTATAATCTTTATGAAACTATTCAAAATTCTAAGTTTCAAACTTGAAATAATATATTAAAAGATAAAAACTATAAAAAAGTATAAGAAATATTTAAAAATTATATCAAAATAAATATTTTTATTTATAAAATAAAATTTTAAAATTATATATATAATGTCGGGTTGGTTTGGTCTCGGGTTGATTTTTTTTAGTTAAAACCAAACCAACCCAAATATAGTCAGATTTTTTTTTTCAACACCAAACCAAGTCAAATCAACCACTAGTTGGGTTTTTTTTCCGGTCTGACTCGATTTGCAGTTTGATTCGATTTTCAGTTCGATTTTGTACACCCCTACTTATATTGTAGTTGGCAAGAATGTGCAAATTTGACCATTTGACTTAGTGGTAGTTTATACCGTAAATACAAATGGTTGAACATTGAATTATTCCAATGAAGAGTGAAATTAAGCTACAAAAGTATTGTGGAATCATGTTATTTAAAGAACTATATATACTTATGTTATAAATCCAACAACAAAATAAATTTTGATCAACAAATTAAAATAAGAACGGATGAGAGTGAAGAGTGAAGTTGAAGGAGATAAAAAGAGTAAAGTAAGAGAGAGAGAGTAAATAATTATTAAAATGTCAAAGGTGATTTTCTTTTTTGGAGGGAAATACAAGCGGTTTTGAAGCCAAAAGGACATTTTCGTTATTTACCCGTGTCTTGGCAATTCGTACCAAAATTCTGTCTTGCCAATTAGCAGTACTCATTTGATAAATACATAAAACAAGTTGAAGCACAATAGGTTTTTTTTTGTTTCCTTAGATTTAAAGATGTTGTCATTTGTACATACATTAAAATTCTACTTTCTTTGTTATTTACGAGTTGATAAGAAGTATGCCCATACAATTTATATTTATATATAAGATCTCTCCACGCCTACTCTTAGAAAGAACATTATTTTTCTTTAGTTAAATAGTTTTCTCAATCGTAAGACCCTTTATGAGTAAGGTTAATCAAAGGCCGGAGAAAATTTATTGGCAAGAGGGAACCATTTCTCACCATCATTAATTTATATTTATATAACAATACAAAATAATAATAATAATAATAATAATAATAATAAAATAAAAAATATTTTTATTTTTAATAGAATTAAAGTAAGATAAACATTTGCTAATTTTAAAAAATATTATTAAAAAAATGTGTTAAAAGGAAAATAAATAATACATTTATTTGGAATATGAACATTTTTGATCCATTAAATAGCAATAAGGGCATTTTTTGACCGAAGTATTAAAGGCAAATATATTTTTGGATCAAACTACAATTAAAGAGTATTTTTGTTCCTTTCGCCTAGTTTAAATTTTTTTTTGACCTTTTTCCCTTAAATCAATAACTCCATATATATATATTTTTATAAAATCATAAAAAAAAATCCATTAGCCCAATAACCCAAAAGTAATAATTCAATAATATTTTATTTTATTTTATTTATTGATGAATTCGATTTTTCACATTCCAACCTTTTTGACTTTGCCTAATTTGTTTTGTTTTAATAGCAATAATAATAATAATAATAATAATAATGTAATCCACGTGGCTGCTTGCATGTTTAGATCATTTTATCCGGTTGCTTTCTATACCTTCTATAACCTGTCTTTTCTTGTCAAAGTTGTGTGATTTAAAAGTTATCTGGGGAATTTCAAGCCAAAGCCCTGCGGTAAGGTAAGTCTGTGAGAAAAGGAAAAATATAGAAATTTCTTTAGAAAAAGAAAAAATGCCAATGGATTCCAATAACCCTCCGGCGTTTTGCAAGCTTTTACAATCTGGAGAAGTTTTTATAAGTAGAATGGTAAGTTTGTTAATCTCTCTTCATATATATATATATTTTGAGATTTTTTTCTTTTTTTTTGGTTCCAACTCACGTGGCTTCATTTGCTTACAGCAAATGCTGTCTTGTTTCATCAAAGAAAACAAGAAAATGTTGACAAAGGCTTGTTTACTGAAAACGGATGAAGCTGGAATGTCGTGGGAAGCAAAGATAATGAGAGAAAAGTCCAATAATTACTTCATATGTGAAGGAGAGTGGCCACTGTTTGTGGTGCATCATCAGGCGATGTTTGGCTATTTTTTCTCGTTGAAATATCAGTGTTCCGTGTGCAACCATACACACAGATATGTTGTAGAAACATTGGTGAGAAGATTATGAGGAACTCAGCAGTAGTAGTAGCTCTGAAGAGGAAATTGGACCTTCGAAGAGGGCTAGAAAAGTGGATAGTACTGAGGAAGAAAGCGTTGGCAAGTCATCTAGTGATGAAGATGATCCTCCTTATTCACATCGCGCAACTTGCTACAAAAATCCTAAACAGGAGAATGTGTCTTCTGGTAACATCGTCTATCTATTTAATTTGTATGTATATTTAAATGTTGGGATAAGGCACAAGTATCCTAGACTATGATCGAATCTCAGATACACACCTTAACTAAACTAAGGTCTTGTTACCCCTGAACTTATATTTTTGTACAGTTTTTGTCTTACGTGGCACATTCCGTGACTCAATGCATTTGAAGCGCGTAAGAGATATTTAGATGTCACGTAAGCCAAAAAGGTGTACAAAATTACAAAAAAAAAATGGATTCAGGGGTAATAGTAGGACTTTAGTTTAATTAAAATGTAAGGTGTACAAAATTACAAAAAAAAAATGGATTCAGGGGTAATAGTAGGACTTTAGTTTAATTAAAATGTGTCTCTGGATTTCTGGATTTCAATCATAATGTAGGGGTACTTGTATTTTTTTCCCTTTAAATGTTTCACTATCATATTTTAAGAGAAAGTGGTTCAGACGACAGTGGAAATGGTTCAAAGAAGTTTAGAGGTGATGAACTTCAAAACTGACCATCCGTACTATGAAATGGTTGTAAAAAGGTCTCGCACGACTTTTATGGTAAAGGTCCAATAATTATCTGGCTAGCTATTTTGTTTTAATTAATTTCTTGCTAGCTACATCTTTTACATACTTTGATATATGTATGTTAATTAGACTATTACAAAGAGATTCGCGAAAAGGACAGGCATAATTAGTGGGAAGAAAATGAGACTGGTTAATGAAGAAGGCAAAGAATATTGGAGATATGAGCGGGACTATTCGCATAACAAGAGGATGGGCTGCCTTCCAAACACATAACAAGATAGTAGTTTGTGGCCGCTTCAAGTTGATTCAGGGAAACATTTTACAGGTTCCTAAACATCCATCCTTGCAATCTTATCATTAAGAAAGGTAATTTTGTAGTTCCTCTGCTGTTTTCTCTAAAAACTAGTAGTATATATTGAGACAGACAATAGAGGAACTTCCTTTGCTAAGGTAACTTTGGATAAGTTTTTATATACACTGCCTTCAATATAAGTACAATTATATTCACCAAAGTGCTCGTATAAGTTTGTAATTATGACCAAGTGGATGTTTAGTTGGTAGCAAAATGCTTATAGCTTGCTAAACATTCTGCAATGTTTGCTCGTTTATATATATATATATATATATTTTAAAAGACTTTGTTTTAGATAGTCAAACACTAATCGTTACAACAATAAAGGCTTTTATCGTCATTGGATCGTTGATGCAAATAGGGGTGAAATTATAATGTTAGGTGCAGAGGCCAAGTCATAATTTGGGTCCGGAACCTAACGGTAATATTCATAATTTAAAAACCAGTAATTCGAATGAACTAGGAGAAATTTCACTGAAACGAGGACAAAATACATCCGCACTCGAGGAAAAATTTCACTGAAACAATTTATCAAACATCTAACCAAATGCATATTCACAAAACCTCAATTTTTGGAGAAATTTAACTCTGCCCTGTCTGCTTCTAGGAGAAATGACTAAAATAAACAAGAGTAGGGAGTAATGACTAGAATGAACAGTACAAATACTGATTTTGATGGTAAATTTTATATTGATGGAGCGGATTCAGAATTATCATTAAGGAATGTCAAGGATAGTGGTAAAAAATATAATTATGAAGCTAGTAGGACAAGAACATATTATCTTAAGGAGTTTTCGCAATACCTTAACTACGTCTACTAGACTAAATATTTAAGTTGTGGTGGTGGGGCTGGCTGGGGTAGGGGGACGGGTGAGGGGCTGGGTTAGGGTGGGCGAATTCTTTTATTAAAAATTGGGGGTGGTAGAGGGGCGCGTGGGGGTGGTGTATGGGATAAAAAAATTAAATTTCATTTTTTTTTTTGTATGAAAAAATAATAATTTAGGGATTGAGTATTAACAATTTAGCATTGATTTAATATTTTTTTTGGCTTTAAGAGATTAAATAGATTAGAATCATTTTACCCAAATTATATTTGATCAAATCCATATTTGCCATATGCCATATAAATTTGAAGTAATTAACAACTTAAAATATTTAAAAGACATATAAAAAAAAATTAATTGACTTTCAAAATTTAATTTGTGACAGAAATAAAGAAAATGACATATATTGGGTATGCTAACAGCATCTTCCACTCTGCAAGCTTTTAATTAGAGAAGGAACCAGAGTAAATTTTAGGTTTAGCAAACATAAAAATCATATTTGTATGTTATAGCTATAGTTTATATAATTGCACTTCATAACAAACATTATGTTTGCTATGGAGGATCAGATTTGTATAAAATTGATGGCAGCCTCTCGTTTGTATAAATCGTTGTCAGCCTCTTAATTCAATTTTATGTGTTTGTATATATGCATAATATTTGAATATGTATACAATTGAATCGAAATAAAAATATTTGTAGATCAAATGTGTCTCTCTCGCTTTATACAACACAAATTATACATTGTAATTTATATAATCTGTGTTTGTATAAAGCGAGAAAGGCAAAAGAGAACTGATCATGGGATCGAAGATCTATATTTGTATAATTATAAGTGTATAGGACGAAAATATATGTATTTGTATATACAGTTTTCTCTCGCTTTATACAAACACAAACACATTTTATACATTGGTGTTTGTATAAAGTGAGAGAAGTGAGGGAGAGACTGGCGAGCAAGAAATCTAGGGAGAGAGACGAATGACAATTGTTTGCTACGGGGTACAATTTAATTAAACTGTGGTTATAACATTTAATTTGAATTAATAGTTTGTTACTTTATATAATTTTCCCTTTAATAAACGGTAAATGGTCAAATATACCCCTGTACAATTGAAAATAGTTTAAATATACCCTTCGTTATATTTTAGGTCTAAATATACCCCTTCCGTTATATTTTGGGTCCAAATATACCCCTATAATTATACTTTGACACAAATTTACCCTTAATTTTAACGAAAAAAACGTGATAAGCTTAAAATTAAATAAGGCACCCCAAATTTCAAATACTTAATTCTTTTAGAAACTCATTCCCTCCGCTTTGAATCTTTTCTTTGCATCTTCTTCTTGAAAGAAGCTAATAATTTCTTATATGCCAAAACTGAGATGGTTTTTCTTTCTTTCGAATTGAGGTTTTTTTTTAAAATGTAATTTTTTTAAATCATGCTTAACCTCTTCTAAAAGTGTCAATATTAATGAAAGAAAATACACTATTGAGATATCTTCTAAAAATTTCAGCATTCGAAAATCGGTTACTCCCTACATTTATTAATTTTTCTGTAAGATGTGGGTACAATAATTAATTTTATAGAAACAATTTGAAGATTTTTAATTTGTGAGGGAAAAATGCAGCACAACGATGTTGTGTGATATGCATATTT
This sequence comes from Solanum gracilifrons, assembly GCA_029582605.1. Taxonomy (NCBI): domain Eukaryota; kingdom Viridiplantae; phylum Streptophyta; class Magnoliopsida; order Solanales; family Solanaceae; genus Solanum; species Solanum gracilifrons. The sequence continues at coordinate 5,975 of JAJOOH010014180.1, read as the reverse complement.
TATTATTTCTAGTATAAGAAATTTAAAAATAGAATAATGAATGGAAAAATGAAAATAAGAGCTCAAAATGGAGGGAATGAGTTAGGATGAGTTACGCAAGTGAGTTTCTAAGCAAATTGAGAGTAGATAGTTTGATTTTGAGTTTGTCACATGTTTTTTCGTCAAAATTAAGGGCATATTTACACCAAAGTATAATAAGAGAGGTATATTTGGATCCAAAGTATAACATGAGGGGTATATTTGGATCGAAAGTAACACGAATGATATATTTAAACTATTTCCTTTAATATAGGGGTATATTTGACCCTTTGCCGTTTTATAAAATAGTTACTACTTACGCATAACTTTTTTTAATTATTCTTTGTTCTTTTTTTTTTTTTTTTTGGTTCATGAAGTTTAAATTTCTTTCTCAAACATACTCTATAGTTTTGTTAATTGTGATTTGTTAGCTGATATCACGGGCTTACTCACCATTTAAATTTTCTAACATACTCATCAGTTCTATACACAGCCTAAATTATTTGTTAATTTATAAAATTAAGATTAAATTAATTAAAAGAATTATTTTATCGTTAAATTTTTATATTTTTAAAAGTACAAATAAAATAAAGTTCCAAAAAATTCCTTCATTGTTAATCTAGAAATTGATGAATAATTCACATAAATAAAGTGTATTAAAAATAGGTAAATGACATTATTAAAAGTACGACCTTTCTTATTTTTGATTCTTTAAAATACGGAAAAGTTGATAAGTAATATGAAATGAAGTGATTTAATAGATTACCAAAAGACACAAAAAGATGATGATCAATTACTTCTCATTCAATTAAAAGTTATCACTTTCTATCCTATTTATTTCATTAATTATATTTCAAGAGTAAAAAAAAAAACCTTCATCTACTACTTAATTAACAAGCCTATTCAGCTTCCTTAACCTAATCCCTAGACCATAAAATGCTTAGCAACATGACATTAAGATTGAAGGATCTCATTCTCAACCTATACAAACAAGGTTAGTTATTTTTTCTATTTCTCTTTCTGCTTTTTACCTTATATATTTTGTTAAATATCCTTTTGTTTTTCATTTTTGATTTACTTAAAGTTATCTTGGTATTTACAAAATATTTTCTACTTTGGACTATTCCAGACTTCCTAAAGCAGTCTTTAGTAAAATTCCTATTTTATATATATATATGCCTAAATCTAGAGAAAATAAACAAGAAAAAGAAAAGTAATTCCTTCTTTGATTTCTACTTTTTTTTCTTTTGAAAAAACAGAAACAAATTAAAGATGCTAATGGATCCTGATCAGTCTCCGGCGTTTTGCAAGATTTTACTGTCTAGAGACACCGTCATGAATAAAATGGTAAGTTTTTCAATCTTTCTTTAATTTGTTCTTCTTTTGGGTTCTATTGATGTTTTGAGGAATTTAGACATAGTATGCGTTAGATCATAGATTTCAAATTTGAAACTATTAAGTTAAAATTGTATTAGGTTCTTTTGCAGAAAAAAAAGAAGAAGAGAACATTTCATTTGAAATTTATAAATATATATCAAGATGGAAATTAAGTTTAATCTACATTTCCAAATTTGAAATTCAACTTCAAGTTGGATTTGAAAAATTTATAATCAAAAACTAATTTTAAAACAAAGTAAGAACTACTTCAAAAAGAAGATGAATAATTCTCATGGCCAAATGAACTTGTAGATTTGGTTGAACCATATTAGAAAAACTCACCAAAAAATAATAATGGTATTTTTTTAATAAAAAAAGGACATTCCCTGGTTAACGAGCCCTAATGCTTTTTGTTCATTTGCTTAATTTGATTTGTCAGCAAGTACCGTCTTGTTTCGTAAAAGATAACAAGAAAATGTTGAGTAAGACATGTTTACTAAAAACGAGTGAAGCTGGAATGTCGTGGGAAGCAAAGATTGTGAGAGAAAAGCCAAATTACTTCATATGTGAAAGAGATTGGCCACAATTTGTGGTGCATCACCAACTGGAGCCAAGTGACATTTTGATCTTCTCACTCATTGAAAAATCAACGTTCCATGTGCAGCCATACACACCAAAAAGTTGTAGACACATTACTCGTGAGAGGCAACTTTTTTATGAGGAACTTAGCAGCAGTAGCTCTGAAGAGAAGATTGGACCTTCAAAGAGAGCTAAGAAAATGGAACCAATAATAGTAGTATCGGATACTGAGGAAGAAAGTGTTGATATGTCATCCAGTGATGATGATTCCAAACATGAAGATGATCCTCCCTACTCACATCGTGCAACTTACTATAAAAATCCTAAGCGGGAAAAAGTATCATCAGGTAACATATCGTCTATCTGTTTCTTCATTTGGTATACTTAGAAGTATTTGCTATATATTTATGAGTATTTTCAGTTTATATATAGGCTTAGCCAATTGTAAACATACCACAATGAGAACAAATTATTCCTATCAAACAATCAATTGGTGTTACTATTATTCCTTGTGGTTTTCCACTTTTGCTTGTTTAACTATTTTATCCTCCTTTTTAAAGAAAATAACTTCAATTGCTAGACTAAATTAAAGCCCTAGTGTTAAAGTGACTTTTAATTACGTAAAAAGGAAGAAAAAAGAGAGATGTTGAAAGGAGAGTTGAAAAATGAATCCTCAAAAATTGACATAACAAGATCGATTTTAATACATTTAATTTGCACTCTTATATACTTTAGATGTATATATTGTCTTCAGTCTAGAGAATGGATTGAAGAGTAATTATATAGTTCATTCACGTACAACAAATTAGCTTGTTGCAGCTGCCACTTGATTTAGTAGGAATCACGCTGTAGTTATTAATCTTATTCTTATATCAAGTTTTTTTATATTTGTTAAATTAATTAACTTCTTGATCTTTAGTATAGTTAGAGATTTAATTTGTATATCGACGCGAGTGTAACTTATGAGTAAGATCTTTAATATGCCCTAAAAATAAATAGTAACACCTCTTTTCTAGTTTGTGGCAAAATTTAAATACACACATTACAGGTATAGTTTCTTTAAAAAATGAAGATCGATTCACTATTGAAATTTGTGATTATAAACATTTCATAACATTTAGATGGTCGTATAAATTTTCAAACTATGATCTTAAATATTTCTTATTATATTTGTAGGAATCATGTAGTAATTAATAGTTATACTTATATCAAATTTATTGCAGATCGGAAGGATATTGAAGAAGCTCATAGTGAAAGTGAAGAATATGGTCTAAAGAGGAATAGTCGATGCAGTTTGGTGACCTTCAATAGTCATGACGACTATTATGAAATTGTTGTAAAAAAGTCACACACGACTTTTATGGTAAGATTTAATGATTCTTGACATTTTATTTTCTCATTAGCTAGATTTTTCATGCCTTTACATACTTTTTTATTTTTTTGAAAACCTAACGATCATGTTTGCTTGATGAATATGTTTATTAGACTATTCCAATGGGATTCGCCAAAAGGACAGGCATAATTAATATGAAGAAAATGAGACTGATTAATGACAAAGGGAAAAAAGAGTGGGAAGTGGAAATAGTGCATACTGGGCCAAGGGTTATCATAAAAAATGGATGGGCTGAATTTCGAACACATAACAAGATAGCTAATGGTGAGACTTGCCGCTTCAAGTTGATTCAGGGTCATGCTACTGCCAGTGTTTTGCAAGTTCAGAATGTTCCAACACCTCATTCCTTGCAATATTTTTAGCTAAAATTCTTTTTGTTCTTCCTCATTTGTTTTCTCTAAAAAGGCAGATAAATGAGGACCTTTTTTTTGCTAAGATACTTAAATTTGGATAAATTTCTTCAAAGAGTTGTCTTCTTATAAGTGTCGTATGCAAGTATAATTATTCAACTAAGTATAATAGTAAGGAGATGCATACCTTGTAGATACGAAAAGAAAATAAGTGAAATGCAGCAATGTGACATCTGTTGCATCTTTTACTGTTCTAAAAGTCTTTAATAAGTAAGTAAACAACGTAGATTAAATGTTTAGTACATATTATTCAATAGGAGATGTATAGTGCATATTATTCAATACTACGGAGAGAAGCGCTTTCTATGAAGAATTTTTTCATACTCAAGGCTCTAACTCAAGACCAATGTTTAAGGGATGAACAACCTCTTCTGATACACCACATCCATTGGTGGTCCTCTATCCCAATTTAAGTGTCCTATTTTATTTTATTTTTGGTTTATCCTAAAAAAAAAGTATTTCTACTGTAATTTCAATTCTCTATATGACAAATTTAAAAGTTAAAACAGTAAAACTCAAAAGACGTATAATACATAAGGAAAAATCCTGGGCCATAATTATTTTGGCCATAATGGCCCAAATGTTGTAATAAAGTTTATTCGCATTACAGACAATTTCTTTTGACATTTTTACCCTTTCCTTTTAAATTTAAATTTTTTCTCATTAATTTATATGTTACCTATTTTTCAATACATGGGAGCTTTCCCAATATATGGGGAATGAATATTTCTCTTCTTTATTTAATTATTGACTTCCGATTCAAAAATTGGCCATATAAATTACAAGCATTTTAAAATTAATTCTAAAAAAATTGGAATAACGTGACATTTTTAGATAAGTATCTTCACTTCAAGAATTTTATTAATATTTCATTTTCTTTTTATCAACAGACAAATAACGTTATTTAATTAGACAAGTAAGATTTTTAAAATATTTAATCATACACATTTTACTTCAAAAATTTATTTATATGTTGAGTTTCTAGCAATTTATTTATATGTTAGAGTTTTTAAAATTTCATGTCAAAACTAAAATTAAATAAATAATTTGAAACAAAGAGAGTATAATTCTACCGTGTATAATTGACAATTAGCGAACATGTTAGGAATTGGGAAAAGCCAAAAGACTCTTATAACTATTTATTTGCGTCCTCGATCCCCGAGTGAATCAATCAAATCCAGTGATGGTTTGATTTGAAAATATTGCACTCTACATATACTATAAAAAATAATGGGAAAATACTGCACTTATAACTAGCGATGTCGAAATATTTTATCATGGTAGAGGTTCAATCAACAAAAGTTGTGTAAGGCTCCATTTATTTTTTGACACATGGATAGGTGGGCTATTTATGTACTTTTCTACTTTAAAACAAAAAAATTTCTACAACTAACAAGAGAGAAAATATATTTACACATAAATTGAGTTGAACAAATATAAAAAATGCAACAAAAATTATGTGTGTTTGCTACTTTTTTTTAATCATTATTAATATTATATTAATTTATGAAATTATACCAAATATATTATTGTTGTTGTAGTTGTATGTTAGTTTGACAAATTTATTTTGATATGATATTTTTTTTTGTGTATTCATGTTGTGTTCTTTTAAAAAAAAATCTTTCATAATTATTGTGATTTTAAAATGCAGTCATTTTATTTTATTTGTTACGATCTGAAATGTCGATTGTTACTTTATTTTTAAATTAGAACTTTTGAAGGAAAGTAAGCAAAAAGTTAATTATATTATTATTATCGTGGAGATGATTGTTTAAAACAAAGCATCACTACTCAAAGAAATAGTTTTTAAAAAGTATCGTTATCCTAATAAATTTTTTTAGTTCAATTTGTGTAAAATTTCAGTTGATGTAGAATGTACGATTTATCATCATTACAATTTGATCATTAATTTTTTTTAATAAAATAATATTTAAAATATTCTCTCGAGTACATTTTGTTTATTTTAATTTTTAAAAAATATTGTATGATTATTGTTAAATTTATGAAATAAGAATTTATTTTAATTAAAGATGGCTAGATATAAAAAGAGAATCAAGATTTGAAAAATTAATTTTTTATTTCTTTTCAACATCAACGAGGATGTCAACTTTTTTCAAACATCAACGAACACGTTAATTTTTTATTAAAAAAATACACATTCAGATTGAACATCAAAATATGTAATTTTGATTTTTAAT
>JAJOOH010014179.1:0-11496 GCA_029582605.1 Solanum gracilifrons | reverse complement strand
AAAAATGAATATTCCGACATAAAATAAAAACCGACCTCGAGAGGTCAGTAAATACCGACCTCCAGAGGTCGGTATTGAATAGCGACCAAGCTTTTTCCGACCTAAGCTGGGATGTCGGTTTTAGGTCGGTATTTCAGGGAATACCGACATCCGGAGGTCGGTATTTATAGGTCGGTATTCACTGTTTTTTTAGTAGTGGTACTCCAAGCACAGACAAAAACCTGGCATGAGTTTAGGAGCAAGAAAGAATTATAATGTTAATATAGAAGACGAAAAAGGGAAAATATATATCAAATCACCTATTGAGAAATCATGGTGGACTAGAAAAACGGCCTGTAGAAAATAGCAGAAGAAAAGTACAATCGGAGAATCCTTCTGCTAGCCTAAGATTGTTAACTAAGATCGGAAGATTTAACTAAGAAAGAGGAAGCTAGAAAGGAGAACTTGTTTATGGAAGAAGACTCTTGAATTTGAGTTGTTCTTGGGTTAATTACAAATGACTAATGTCACCCATATTTATACTTGTATAGGGATACTTCTAGAAACTATTCTAGATACATTTACAAGAAATATCTAGATATCCTTATCTTCTAACTATGTAACAAGATATTTCTATACTTTACTATAAATATCTAATTATCTAGAACATCTAGATTTTTCTTAAGTATTAATATCAAAGATATTTACTCTACAAAATTCTACTAAATATTTAAGATATTTTTTGTACCTCTAAAAAATCAACTTTAATTTTTCACACGGTCAAACCTCATATGTATGTCCTGCAAAACCATCACATCACAACTAGGAATTTCACTCGACAAAGAGGTTGAGACTGTGCAAAAATCCATAGGCTCCAAGTCTATCTTGCAACAAAAGCAAAACTCAGTGTCACAAAACCAACAAAGAAATGTGTAGAAGTATCAGCTACATGCTAAAAAAAGTTCCTTCATTTATAATGATCATACGAGTAGCAAATTAGCTGCAATGAGAATGAATTACCTCCAGCTTTTCCATTTTCCTCATGTCCGGCAGCCTCTTTTTGTCCACTCAGTTTTGAATCTATGATGTCCGCGCGTGGATTTTCATTGTCATTGCGCTTTTCTTTCTCATTGCTTTTTACACCTTTCTCTATCCCATTCTCGCTCTTTTTCCTTATGTTTGTTTCTCCTTCTCCCTTTCTCTTGCAGGTTCTTATTTGTGGTTCCTCCCGCGTTATCTTTCCACCTAGTTTATCTTTCTAAGGCTTCTCCTTTCTCTCTTTTATTATAATTTGCAGCTCATATATATTCTCTGTTATGAGATCCAAAGGTTGTAGAAACTTGATGTCTTCATCCAAATATGTATCATACTGCATTCCTTAGTTATTGGTTAGTTCTAACATGATCTAAACTTGAGATCGAAAAATCAGAATATCAAAATATTTGCATTACATTGCTCCAATTTATTTTCTGTTCAAAGATACTTAATACCCTTTTGCACAAATTTAACAAGAGCACCCAGAGGAACTAGATTTCCATCCATTGTGCTTTTATTGATCCCTTCCTTGTATCCAAAAGTAAATGTTGAATGTGAGCATCCTGAAAAAATATATCATCAAAACTAGTAGGCCGATTAGATACTAGCGTACTAGCCCATCATGATCAAAGTCAAGGTGTCAACCACCCTATAAGGCACTGAGGGCACCTTTGGAACATATGACACCTTGTAAAGTCTGGGCAGTGGACTTAGTATTAGTGGAACTCTTAACAATGTAGGAGGTATTGGTATTGTAAGGTCTGGAGGTTTGCTTGGTGGCGTTGGTGCTTCTTGGCTGGTAGCGGAAATTAATTCATAATCCTTCCAAAAATTGATGGATTGGAGCTCTTTAATTTAATTCAATAACAAGTTTGGTGTGTTTAATTTAATTTTGATGTGTTTCGTTAGTAAACAACTCCTCATATAAAATATCGGTATCTTGAGAGCTATCTATACATCAAAAACACTTCAACCTTATCATGAGACTTCATTGTCAACTATCCCACTGCTATATTAATCAACGCCCTTCATGTAGCTAAGAATGGATGGATGTCTCAAAATAAATGAGACATAGAACTGGCTCAATGACAAGCTCATAGGATCTTTTAGTTTAGTATAGGCAGCATGTTCTGAGTTTTCGATGTGCAACAATGATATATTTTGTGAGCCACCTCTTATTAGCAATGATGAAATTATGTCTTTAATGTACCTGTCATACTTTGACATATTTTGTGAGCCACCTCTTATGCATTGGAGTCCGACTAATCCAGATGAATCTATATACTAATTATATAACCTTTCAATAAAAGGAACTTGTATTCAATTGAAAAATATTTTTCTTAACATTCAAATATAGAATTTAAATGACAAAACAATTACAAACCTAAGTAGGAAAAGGAAAAATAAATAAATAAGAATAACAATTTTGATATCATGCCTTCTAACTCATAAATTTGAGAACCCTATGGGTTATATATGTTTGAGCTCGAGAAGGACTTCAATGAATTATGCATGTTGAACATGAAAGATGGAAATTTAATAATATGGAGGTGGTGGTGATGGAGAAGGTGATGGCTTCTTGTAGTAGTCATTCTTTGGCAAAGAAGGCACCTTGTATTCTTCTTTAGGTACTGAGGGAACCTTGGGAACATATGACACCTTTTTGTAACTATCTTTTGAAACTGATGGCTTCTTGTAGTAAATTTTTCTTGGCAAAGAAGGCACCTTGTATTCTTCTTTAGGCAATGAGGGCACCTTTGGAACAAATGATACCTTTTTGTAGTTATCTTCTGAAACTGATGACTTCTTGTAGTAATTATTCTTTGTCAAAGAAGGCACCTTGTATTCTTCTTTAGGCATTGGGGGCACCTTTGGAACATATGACACCTTTCTTGTAGCTATCTTTTGGAACTGATGGCTTCTTATAGTAGTCATTCTTTGGCAAGGATGGTACCTTGTATTCCGGTTTAGGCTTTGTAGGTACCTCTGGAACATATGATGCCTTCTTGTAGTTATCTTCTGGGACTAATGGCTTCTTAAAGTAGTCAAATTTTGGAAAAAAAATGACTCCTTGTATTCTAGTTTAGCCATCGAGGGTACCTCTGAAACATATGACGCCTTCTTGTAGTTATCTTCTGAAACTGATGGCTTCTTGAAGTAGTCAAATTTTGGAAAAAATGTCTCTTTATATTCTGGTTTAGCCTTCGAGGGTACCTCTGGAACATATGACGTCTTCTTGTAGTTATCTTCTAAAGCTAATTGCTTCTTGAAGTAGTCAAATTTTGGAAAAAATGTCTCCTTATATTCTGGTTTAGCCATCGAGGGTACCTTTGGAACATATGACTCCTTCTTGTAGTTATATTTTGAAATGTGGCTTCTTGTGGTAGTCATTCTTTGGCAAGAGTGATTCATGTTCGGGAACAAAGGGCATTTTCTTATAGTTATCTTCTAAAGCTAAGGACTCTTATTGTAATCATTTTTTGGCAAAAATGACGACTTATATTCCTTTTTTGACTCTGAGGGTACCTTGAAGTTTTCACTTTTGACTATTGTGTTTGGTACTTTATTGTATGTTGAATTTGATTATTCATAAGAATTATAAGGTGAATATGCCATAGTGCATGTGGCAATCAAGAAAAATATCAAAGCACAAGCAAATTGAAACCATTGCTTCTTCATTTGGCTTCCCATTCAGAAGAATTGGATTCTAAGGCTAGATATTTCTTTGTTTTTCTTTTTCTTGTGTGTTTTAGAATGGAGGAATTAGGAGTTTATATAACATAACTAAGATGGTGATTTGATGATTTTGGATTCTCACAAAATTAAATAATCCAAACATATCAAAGATTTTGCCATTTTTTGGTTAATGCTGTTCCACTAAGGTTTTGAGATAATGGGAAACCATGAGCAATTCATACACATTTGCTTGACTCACCTATTTTTAAAATTTTAATCCAATTTTTTATTGACTTCCAAGAATGTTGTTCTTGTTTTTTTTGTTTTTTTTGGTTGGTATAGTGAAAATTTGATTCAATTAGTTTTTAAAAGTTTAGATATGTGTAGGCCTAACAAATATTGTTCATTATTTGGTGTCCATTAATTATATGTACTTGTTGTGCACGACTTATAATCCACATCATGGCACCACACTTACTTTTTTTATATAAAAAAATCGGAGTAATTCGCAGTTGCTACTCTCTGGATGCACACTAAATAAATCCGCTTATGTGCAATATCTTATAAATCATACATGAGATGTAAGCTGCTTTAGCAAGTACGTTGTGAGTCACAAGAAATTGTTCTCTGGCCTTTATTATCCTTGCGAGTAGCCTGAATACTTCTCATTACCAAGAATGACAATATTTTGGGTTTGTTTAGTTCTTAATACAAACAGGGAAAATTAGTAGCTATTGTTTTTATTGTCATATATTTAATGTTTTTGGTTATTAACTCCAATAATTCAAATTTGCGTAGTGTATGATCTATTTTTAAGAAAAAAGAGTGCTCTATGAGATATTACTTCAATATTCCCTAGGATCGAACCCTACCACAAAGATAATTTAGTCGATTGACTTGTTAAAAAAAAAAAAAAAACTCTCAAAATATTTTAGAAGTTCTGGCTTTAATAAATTTCATACTTTGAGCAAAGAACTTCTGCAATATTGATCAAATGCACCTAAACAATAACTAAATGATTAATTATTGAAGGGCTAATGAAAAATTTGTGACAATTTATCTTAAGTAGTGTTATATTTATGGTCGAGTTTTTCTTTATATGATTGAAATGGTTCACTTTATTTCTTTATCTCCCAAGAATTGTATGTTTATAACAATAGAGATCATTTTTTTCTTCTTTCCAGTTCTAATAGATTAAACGAATTGTATCGATTCTTTTGAGTACTATATCAGAAAATTCACCCAATATAATCCTTAGTGACCTATTTTGAAATATTATCTGATTGTCGTTATGTTCGAGAGTTTTGTTATTAATAGTAAGTGAACAAATTGGCAATTGATGGAAGAATAGATGAAAACTACATAAACTCTCAATAAAAAGAACTTGTATTCAATTGAAATAATTTTTTCGTTCAAAATATAGAATTTAAATGACAAAACAATTACAAACTGGAGCAGGAAAAGGAAAAATAAATAAATACAAATTTTGATATCATGCCTTCTAACTCATAATATGAGAACCCTATGAGTTATATATGTTGAGCTGGAGAAGGACTTAAATGAAACATCCATGTTTAACATGAAATATGGAAATTTAATAATATGGAGGTGGTGGTGATGGAGAAGGTGATGGCTTCTTGTAGTAGTCATTATTTGACAAAAAAGGCACCTTGTATTCTTGTTTAGGCACTAAGGGCACCTTTGGAACATATGACACTTTTTTGTAGTTATCTTCTGAAATTGATGGCTTCTTGTAGTAGTCATTTTGCACAGAGGGGACCTTTGGAACAAATGGTACCTTTTTGTAGTTTTCTTCTGGAACTGATGGATTCTTGTAGTAATCATTCTTTGGCAAAGCAGGTACCTTGTATTCTTCTTTAGGCACTGAGGGCACTTTGGGAACATATGAAACCTTTTTGTAGTTCTCTTCTGAAACTGATGGCTTCTTGTAGTAGTAATTTTTTCGCAAAGAAGGCACCTTGTATTCTTCTTTAGTCACTGAGGGCACCTTTGGAACAAATAGTACCTTATTGTAGTTATCTTCTGGAACTGATGGCTTCTTGTAGAAATCATTCTTTGGCAAAGAAGGTACCTTGTATTCTTCTTTAGGCACTGAGGGCACCTTTGGAACATATGATACCTTTTTGTAATTATCTTCTGGAACTGATGGCTTCTTATAGTACTCATTCTTTGGCAAAGATGGTACCTTGTATTCCGGTTTAGGCTCTGTGGGTACCTCTGGAACATATGACGCCTTCTTGTAGTTATCTTTTGGAACTAATGACTTCTTGAAGTAGTCAAATTTTGGAAAAAATGACTCCTTATATTCTGGTTTAGCCATCGAGGGTACCTCTGGAACATATGACGACTTCTTGTAGTTATCTTTTGAAACTGATGGCTTCTTGAAGTAGTCAAATTTTGGAAAAATTGACTCCTTATATTCTGGTTTAGCCATCGAGGGTACCTCTGGAACATATGACGTCTTCCTGTAGCTGTCTTTTGAAAATGATGGCTTCTTAAAGTAGTCAAATTTTGGCAAAAATGACTCCTTATATTCTGGTTTAGTCATCGAGGGTACCTCTGGAACATATGACTCCTTCTTGTAGTTATCTTCTGAAAATGATGGCGTCTTGTAGTAGTTATTCTTTGGCAAGAATGATTCACGTTCGGGAACAATGGGTACTTTCTTATAGTTATCTTCTGAAATTGATGGCTTCTTATTGTAATCATTTTTTGGCAAAAATGACGACTCATATTCCTTTTCTGACTCTGAGGGTACCTTGAAGTCTTCACTTTTGAATACTGTGTTTGGTACTTTATTATATGTTGAATCTGATGATTCATAAGAATTATAAGGTGAATAAGCCATAGTGCATGTGGCAATCAAGAAAAATGCCAAAGCACAAGCAAATTGAAGCCATTGCTTCTTCATTTGGCTTCCCATTGAGAAGAATTGGATTCTAAGGCTAGATATTTGGTTGTTTTTCTTTTTCTTGTGTGTTTTAGAATGGAGGAATTAGGAGTTTATATAACATAACTAAGATGGTGATTTGATGATTTAAAAATTAAATAATCCAAACATATCAAAGATTTTGGTTAATGCTGTTCCACTAAGGTTTTGAGATAATGGGAAGCCATAAACAATTCATACACATTTGCTTGACTCACCTATTTTTAAATTTTTAATCCAATAATTTGTTGACTTGCAAGAATGTTTTTTTTTTTTTTTTTGGTTGGTATATTGAAAATTTGATAAAATTAATTTTTAAAAGCTTAGATATGTGTAGGCTTAACAAATATTGTTCATTATTTGATGTCGATTAATTATATGTACTTGTTGAGCACAACTTATAATCCACATCATGGTATTGTACTTACTCTTTTTTTAAAAAAAAAAATCAGTAATTCACAGTTGCTATTTTTCGGGTGCACACCGGATAAATTTACTCTTGTGCAATTTCTTGCAAATCATACCTGAGATGTAAGCTGCTTTGAGCAACTCCATTGTGACAAATCAACTGAAAAGGTGTTGGCAGAAGAAATAATCTCTGACCTCTGTTACCCTTGCGAGTACCATACATACTTTTCATTACCAAGAATGACAATATTTTGGGTTTGATTAGTTTTATTGATACAAACAGGAAAAATTAGAAGCTATTGTTTTTAATGTCATATTTTATGTTTTTGGTTATTAACTCATATTCAAATTTGTGTGGTGTATGATCTAGTCTAAGGAAAATTAAAAGTGTTGTATGAGATATTACTTCATTCCCTAATATCGAACCCTACAAAAAAGATAATTGAGTCAAACAAATTATTTTTAAAATTTTCTGAAAATATTTTAGAAGTTCTGATATAATTAAAAGAATTCATACTTTGAGCTCAAAACTTCTGCAATATATATCAAATGCACCTAAACAATCACTAAATGATTAAAATATTGAAGGGCTTATGAAAAATCCGTGATATTTTATCTTAAGTAGTGTAACATTTATCTCCGAGTTTCTTTTTATCTGATTAAAATGATTCACTACTTGATTCACTTTATTTCTTTTATCTCCCAGAAATTATATGTTTAAAACAATAGAAATCATTTTTTTTTTCTTCTTTTAAATTATAATAGATTAGACAAATTGTATCGATTCTTTTGCGTAATATATCAAAAATATAATCCTTAGTTACCTATTTTTGAAGTATGTGATGGTTGTTATATTGCAGGGTTTTGTTATTAACAGTAAGTGAACAAATTGGCAATTGCTGGAAGAATAGATGAAAACTACATAAACTCTCAATAAAAAGAACTTGTATTCAATTGAAATAAACAATCCTCTGGAAATTTTGAAAATACGATATAATTTAATTTAATGATAAAACAATTACAACTCGAACTACGAAAAAATTTCCCATCATAAATCATATACAATCATTTCTTAAACAAATTACTTGAAATTACATGTTATTCCATAAAGATTAACTATTTCCTTATTTCAATTCACGTGACACTCTTTTCTTTTTGTAAGTCCATTGCATATGTGACCTTCTATAATTGAAAATAATTTAACTTTAAGCTATTCATTTACTTTTAATGAAATGATTTATAGTCTCACAAACAGTCAAAGGGTGGTTTAGATAAAAAAATTTAATCTCATTTCCTTTCTTGAGTTGGGTGAGCTTTCGCTTTTTGCATTGAGGATTCATTTAAGTTTTATATACTTATTATGAGTGTTTTCAAAAACATTTTGGGGTGAGTCTCGGGGCGAGGCTTACTAAAAATGCTTCGGGGCGCAAATTGAAGACGTAGATCCACAGGGCGTAAGTCCTAGAATTTAGGGCGTAAGTCCTAGAATTTAGGGCATAAGCCCCGAGCGTAAAAACGTAAGTCTTGGGCATTAAAACGTATGTCCGGGCGTTAATTCTTTTATTATTATTTTTGAACCTTTTTTTGCTTTAAATCATATATTTTTTATTATTGGTGTAATGATATTTCTCAAAAAAAATAATTATAATAGTATTTTTTTCTTCATTATTGATTATTACTAAATACTTATCTCAAATAAAAATCATAATATTTTTTCTATATATTATAGGTTATTTATTAAAATTTATTTGTAAACCATTGAAAGTTTTACTTTTACTTATTTTCTTAGTAATTATAAAACTAAATATACATGAAACTATACACCGTAGATCCATGAGACTTTCACCTCATGTCTCGGGGCTTACGTCTCGCCTCATACTACATAAAATGTGTCGCCTCATGGTCCTACCTTTTAAAACATTGCTTATTATAGTGTGGAAATTGCAACGTGATTAATGCAGCTTAATTCAGTGTGATTAGTCTCTTGCTCGACTATTATCGTTTTTACTTTTTACCATGCATGTACTTCCTCCGATTCAAAATAAATAATTTTTTGGGGTAACACACACCTTTTAAGAGAGTAAAAGTTGGTTAATGACATTAGTTAAAGAATAATTTATGAAGATTATCTTTTTACTTTTTCACAAACTATTCTTAAAGCTATAGATTGTTGGAAACCTCGTTATAGAAAAGGGATTATAACTTTAAGAAAACCTACACCCAAAATGTTTTAGGTGGAATGGTACTATAGTTTATAACATTCCAAATATGGAAAAAAATCAAATGTAAAAATTGACTAATGAGTTTATATTTTGTGAAAAAAGACCCCATTATTCTAATTTTTGCCCCCAAAGTAGTGAACTAACCAACTTCTGAACATCACAACAACGAGACCAACTACGGCTCTTGTTTCCAACCACGGGGTGTACTGGTGATTCGTACAACTGGATATATATGAGACTTGATAAGACTTTAACTTTAAATTAATCTGATTTTAAATCATGATTTTGTAACGGATCCAAAATATCAAAGTGAAAGCAAGAACTTGAGTGTA
The DNA here is from genome assembly GCA_029582605.1 of Solanum gracilifrons. NCBI lineage: Eukaryota > Viridiplantae > Streptophyta > Magnoliopsida > Solanales > Solanaceae > Solanum > Solanum gracilifrons. The sequence goes on along the minus strand of JAJOOH010014179.1, from coordinate 1,894 downwards.
CGAGCATATTTGTGTGTTGTATCTTAAATTTGAAATTTCAACGTCAACACTAGTGCAAGGACTTGAGAAAATAATAACATTCTCATTCTTCATTTGTAGTTGCCTTTCTTGACTTAAATTTAATTTCTCTGGTCTTTGTTTTATCTAACTGAGATCTAGTGTGATTAGACTATTGTCATATGTTGTAGTTTCCTTAAAATTTCATGGCAAGCTAGAGTGTTGGGAGGATGATCATTGGGTAACGTCAACATTCTGTCAATGGAGAGCCTCAAGTGATAGGTCCGGGATGACTCTAGTCAGAATCATAGTCATACATGACACTTGCTTAATGAGTTTGGTTAGAAAAAGTTGTGTCCTTACTATTATCGCTAGGTGATGAAAGGGGGATTGGTGGGTCACACCAACACTCTGCCTATTGCAAACCTCATGAGGTGATGGGCTAGGGATAGCCCAAATCAAATTATGATCGAACATGACGCTTGCTTGATGGATATGAACTTAATTAAAACAATATTCCTTTCGTTCTAATTTGTTTGTCTTACTAGCCTTTTTAAAAAGAATGATTCTTTATTTTTTTAACTCCATGTCGATTTAAACTACAGACAAATAAATTAAAATTGAGGGAGTAAAACTTTCTACTATTACCTATAGTCAAACAAATGAAATTTTAAGAATAGAGTTAATCAAACCATTAGCCTCTTGTTCTCTACTTCTATAAAGAGAGAGGAAATGGGAGAGAGAAATCTCCAACCACTTCTTTGAGGTATTTCTTCCTCTTCGATCTTCTTCTTTTATAGCAAAAATGGGAGGTGGTGGTAATATGTCTGCTCCAACAACTAAAACCGAACAAAAGAAAAATCCTCTCCAAAGAGCGCCAATTTCAAAGCCCCCTTTTACACTTAGTGACATCAAGAAAGCCATCCCTCCTCATTGCTTTGAGCGATCTCTCATTCGCTCATCCTACTATCTTGTGCATGATCTCATATTGATCTTCATCTTCTATTACATTGCCGCCACTTACTTCCATGTCCTTCCATCCCCGTATTCTTACCTAGCATGGTTTGCTTATTGGATCGTTCAAGGTTGTGTTTCCACAGGTATATGGGTCAATGCCCATGAATGTGGCCACCAGGCGTTTAGTCATTACCCGTGGATAAATGACACTATTGGTTTTATCCTCCACTCATCACTTTTAACACCATACTTTGTTGGGCTATTGCCCATGTTCCAGCCAAAGGCCCATGGCCTAATCCTACTTGAAAAAGGATTGGAATTATTCTCTTTATTTGGTTTCCAATTCTATTAGGAAAAGGATTGAAATAGTAATCCTATTTATAGAGTTGTGCTTACTCTTTTCTGTTTCTCTCTATATTTTGTACTCTCATATTTATAGTGGATTGCTCATCTCCTTTGTGGACGTAGATCGATTGACCGAACCACGTTAAATCTTTGTGTCTTTGTATATTTCTTGTTTGTTTTCTTACTCATGGTCTTTCGAGGTTTGCTTTGCTAGCTTCCGCGTTACACCTGCTTATTTCGGTCCTAACAAGTGGTATCAGAGTCATGGTTCAATGATGGAACCATGTTAGAGATGTGTGTTCATTTTGACGGGTGTAGTTCTAGCCGCAACCTTTTTGACAGTAATGAAGATTTTGTTGGAGAAACTGTTTCAGAGAGGTTCTCTGTGTCAAGACGTAGATTTGATGGTGGGGATTATGGAGAAGAGATGCAAGATCCTAAAGATTATGTGAAGAAGGTGGACAAATTTACTTTGTCAGAAATTCAGGCCAAGGGGGAGATTTGTTGGGGTTTATTTGCCCTGATTTCTTACCATAAATAAGTTTTCCTTTTAGGAAAAGGTTTTAATATTTTGAGTAGTCCTTTTCTTGTAGGA
>JAJOOH010014178.1:0-15668 GCA_029582605.1 Solanum gracilifrons | reverse complement strand
AGCTTAGCAATATATATATATATATATATATATATATATATATATATATATATGTACAGTGCAATGTAAACTAACTACTCACAATAATGAAATGCTCATAGCTTGTTTCCCTTTTCTTCTTCCCATCCAAACATGGTATTCATGGTAGAAGAGTAGATATTTTCTCATGGTATCAGAGCTTCGAATCACCAGTTGATTCATCCATTGATTGATCCTCATTTCGCTACGTCTTTTTGATACTCTATTTTTCTTCCGCAATCTGAATTTCTGAGAAAATGGTGAGCACAGACACAATCGACGATGTTGAGAAGAATCGCAATCATCCATTATATCTCATGCAGTCTGACTCTCTACGATCTATGTTGACAACAGTCCAGCTCATATGTGTGGAAAATTATTCGTTATGGAATCGATCGATGCTCCTAATTCTTCGAGCCAAGAGCAAAGCAGGATTTGTTTTCGAAACTTGTAAAATGAGTGACTAAGATGTTGCTTTGGGAGAACAATGGGAAAAGTGTAATGCATTTTTCCTGTCATGGATTTTGAACTCAGTTTCGAAGGAGTTGGTGAGTGGTATCATCTATGCATCTGATGCTGCAACTGTATGGGCAGATCTGAAAAAGAGGTTCGATAAAGTGGGTGGATCGCGAGGCTATCAGTTTTATCGTGAGATCTACACCATCACACAAGGAACCTCATCTGTTTCTACTTATTTCACTCAATTACGACTTCTTTGGGACGAATTTGATGCTCTCGTAGCTCCACCTTCATGTGGATGTGATAAATCAGTAGTATATGCTAGTCATTTGCAGTGTATAAAGCTATTTACTTTTTTGATGGGATTGAATGAGTCATACAACCAGGCTCGTAGCCAAATCCTAATGATGATTCCCTTACCCTCTGTAAACGAAGCCTACTCGATGGTGATCTCTGATGAGAGCTAATGAGTCATAGCAAACTTTTACTCAGGAGGAGATTTAGGTATTCCTACAACTTTGTATGCTGGTAAGGATGTAGGTGCTTCAACCTCTCAAAGGCAATTTGGTGGTAGTAGTTCATCATTTGAAAGTGTTGTTGGTGCTTCTACTTCAGCTGCATTGTATGCTGGTAGACCTAATCAACAACAATCATTCTATAAGCAGAAGAGAGATTATACTTTACTAAGTGATGTCTGCAAGATGTAAGGGCACACTAAAGATACATGTTATCGGGTTGTTGGATATCCACCTGACTACAAATTTAAGAAGAAACTTGGACCTCCTGCAAGATATGGCAGCAATGGAAATGGAAATAGGATGGCTCATGTAAATGCTATTGAGGATAATGGTGGCAGTGAACCAGCAACTCTTGTATTCACACGAGAGTAATATAGTCGGCTCCTCAGGATGTTGAATAAACAAATCAATGATATTCCAGCTGTTAATCAAGCAGGTACAAATAAATTATTTTCCATAGGCACTAAACTAAATCATTGGGTAGTGGACTCTGGTGCAACAAAGCATACTACAACATCTCTATATGAACTATTTGATATAGTAGCTTCAGAACAAGGTGATCAAACACATGTACAATTACCTAATGGTGACACTACTTTAATATCTCATGTTGGTAGTTAAATATGGGGTAATGGTGATATACTAACCAATGTTCTAGTAGTCGCTGACTTCAACTATGATCTACTTTCTGTGTCTTAATTGACCAGACAACTTCATTGCTCAATAAGCTTTTTCCCTGAGTTTTGTGTTTTCCAGGACCTCTCAACTGGGAAGGTCAAGGAGATTGGTAAGGAGACTGGAGGTCTTTACTTTCTGTTGAATAAAGTTGTTGAATATGGAAGCCACTTGAATAAACCTGTGACAGCTCAGGCTGAACATAATGAAAAAGCTGCTACTGCAAAGTTAATGAATTTCAAAAATACCAAGGAGGAGCACTTGCTATGGAATAGGAGACTTGGTCACCCTTCTTTTTCTACTTTGAGGAAACTGATGCCCACTGTAGCTAATCATGTCAATGATTTCTTAGTTTGTCCAATAGCTAAACAAACAAGACTTTCATTTCCTGTAGCATCTACTAGAAGTAGTTCTGTATTTGACTTGCTCCACATTGATGTTTGGGGTCCATATAGGGTTAATACTCATGCTGGTTACAAGTACTTTTTAACTGTAGTTGATGATTGTTCCAGAATAACATGGTTGTATATGCTGAGATTGAAAAATGATGTTTTCACAGTCTTAAGGTGTTTCTTTCAAATGGTTAAAACTCAATTTGATCATTGTGTAAAGATTGTTAGATCAGTTAATAGAGGTAAATTCTTCAATGTTGAATGCAATGCATTATTTGAGTCTTTGGGCATCATTTATCAAAGTTGTTGTCTCCACACTCCACAACAGAATGGAGTGGTGGAAAGAAAACATAGACATGCATTAGAAGTAGCAGAGCCATTAGATTTAAAAGTGGTCTACCTATCAGGATTTGGGGGGAATGTGTGTTATATGTTGTGTACTTGATCAACAGACTACCTATTCCTACTATACAAGGAAAGTCACCTTATGAAGTATTTTACAAGAAAAAACCCAACTTAGATCATCTCAGAACCATTGGCTGCTTATGTTTTGCTACCACACTTTAGAGAAAAGATAAATTCCCTGCCAGGGCTGGTGCTTGTATTTTACTGGAATATTCACTCACTCAAAAGGGTTATCTTCTTTTCTACTGGTGAAAAAGTCTCGTGATAATCTATACTTGTTGTTTGGCTGTAACCCTTTGCTACCAATCTGGCCTTATACCTTTTCACTTCACCATTCATTTTGTATTTGATCTTAAAAACCCATTTGAATTCGATCACAGGCTTACCATGTGGCCAAGGAACTAGGTTCCAAGTCCCATTATCTGCAAGAGCTTTAAGCTCTTGTTGCATTGCGTCTATCCACTTTACATCTTGCACTGCTTCTTCATAAGAATTGGGCTCAGCAACAACTGAAAACTTACTTAAACAAACCATGTATTCAGGAGATATACTTTGATAAGAGACATAGTTAGACAAAGAGTGAGGTTGTTGATCTTGTTGTACTGTCTTCTTGGTAGTAGTCACATAATCTTGATGCCAAGCTAGCTTGATCACAACTTTGCTAGATTTCCGTATAATATGAGGCATGATTATAGGTTCCTCAACATCATTTTGTGTCCTCTCACTACTACCTACAATGGCATTGTTCATCATTCCATCATCAGTGCCATCCTCTACCATTGTAGGCATCACTTGAATGTCAGGTGCAGGATTAGCTATGGCATCTAACTCTGATAGCTGGGAAGTATCAGGAAACAAATTTTGTGAGGAAAATTTATGCAAGGACTTGAATGGGAATACTAATTCTTTGAACACCACATCCTTACTGCCCAAGAACCATTTAGCTGCAATATGATAGAGAAGATAACCTTTTTGAGTGAGTGAATATTCTAGTAAAATACAAGCACCAGCCCTGGCAGAGAATTTATCTTTTCTCTGAAGTATAGTAGCAAAACATAAGCAGTCAATGGTTTTGAGATGATCTAAGTTAGGTTTTTTCTTGTAAAATACTTCATAAGGTGACTTTCCTTGTATAGTAGGAGTAGGTAGTCTGTTGATCAAGTACACAACAGATAACACACATTCCCCCCAAAACCTAATAGGTAGACCACTTTTAAATCTGATGGCCCTTGCTACTTCTAATACATGTCTATGTTTTCTTTCCACCACTCCATTCTGTTGTGGAGTATGGGGACAACTACTTTGATGAATGATGCCCAAGGACTCCAATAATGCATTGCATTCAACATTGAAGAATTTACCTCTATTATCTGATCTAACAATCTTTACATAATGATCAAATTGAGTTTTAACCATTTGAAAGAAACACCTTAAGACTGTGAAAACATCAGATTTCAATCTCAGCAAATACAACCATGTGATTCTGGAACAATCATCAACTACAATTAAAAAGTACTTGTAACCAGCATGTGTATTAACCCTATATGGACCCCAAACATCAATGTGGAGCAAGTCAAATATAGTACTACTTCTAGTAGATGATACAGGAAATGAAAGTCTTGTTTGTTTCGCTAATGGACAAACTAAGCAATCATTGACATGATTCCCTACAGTGGGCATCAGTTTCCTCAAAGTAGTAAAAGAAGGGTGACCAAGTCTCCTATTCCATAGCAAGTGCTTCTCCTTGGTGTTTTTGAAATTCATTAACTTTGCAGTAGTAGCTTCTTCATTATGTTCAGCCTGAGCTATCACAGGTTTATTCAAGTGGCTTCCATATTCAACACCTTTATTCAACAGAAAGTAAAGACCTCCGGTCTCTTTACCAATCTCCTTGACCTTCCCAGTTGAGAGTCTTGGAAAACACAAAACTCAGGGAAAAATATTATTGAGCAATGAAGTTGTCTGGTCAACTAAGACACAGAAAGTAGATCATAGTTGAAGTCAGGGACTACTAGAACATTGGTTAGTACATCACCATTACCCCATTTGTAACTACCAACGTGAGATATTAAAGTAGTGTCACCATTAGGCAATTTTAGATGTGTTTGATCACCTTGTTCTAAAGCTACTATATCAAATAGTTCATCTAAAGATGTTGTAGTATGCTTTGTTGCACCAGAGTCCACTACCCAATGCTTTAGTTTAGTGCCTATGGAAAACAAATTATTTGTAGCTGCTTGATTAATAGTTGGAATATCATTGTTCTCCTTATTCAACATCCTGAGGAGCTGACTATATTGCTCTTGTGTGAATACAAGAGTTGCTGGTCCAATGCCACCATTATCCTCACTAACATTTGCACGAGCCATCTTATTTCCATTTCCATTGCTGCCATATCATGCAGGAGGTTCGAGTTTCTTCTTAAATTTATAGTAAGGTGGATATCCAACAACCCTATAACATGTATCTCTAGTTTGCCCTTTCATCTTGCACACATCAGATAGTAAAGTATAATCCCTCTTCTGCTTAAAGAATGACTGTTGTTGATTAGGTCTACCAGCATACAATGCAACTGAAGTAGAAGCACCAACATTACTTTCAAATGATGAACTACTACCACCAAATTGCCTTTGAGAGGTTGAAGCACCTACATCCTTACCAGCATACAAAGTTGAAGGACTACCTAAATTTCCTCTTGAGTAAGAGCCTGTTGTGACTCTTTGGCTCTCATCAAAGATCACCATCGAGTAGGCTTTGTTTACAGAGGGTAAGGAAATCATCATTAGGATTTGGCTACGAGCCTGGATGTACGACTCTTTCAATCCCATCAAAAAAGCAAATAGCTTCATATACTGCAAATGACTAGCATATACTACTGATTTATCACATCCACATGAAGGTGGAGCTATGAGAGAATCAAATTTTTCCCAAAGAAGTCGTAATCGAGTGAAATAAGCAGAAACAAATGAGGTACCTAGTGTGATGGTGCAGATCTCGCAATGAAGCTGACAGCCTTGCGATCAATCCACTTTATCGAACCTCTTTTTCATAGCTTCCAACACAGTTGCAATAGCAAATGCTTAGATGATAACACTCATCAACTCATTCGAAACCGAGTTCAAAATCCATGACAGAACAAATGCATTACACTTTTCCCATTGTTCTCCCAAAGTAGCAACATAGTCACTCTTTTTACAGGTTCTGAATACAAATCCTGCTTTGCTCTTGGCTCGAAGAGTTAGGAGCATCGATCGGCTCCATAACGAATAATTCTCCACACTAGTGAGCCGGACTGTCGTCAATATAGATCCTGGAGAGTCAGACTGCATGAGATATAATAGACGATGGCGATTCTTCTCAACATCGTCGATTGTATCTGTGCTCACCATTTTCCCAGAAATTCAGATCGTGGAAGAAAAACAGAGTATCAAAAAGATGCAGTGAAGTGAGGATCAGTCAATGGATGAATCAGCTGATGATTCAAAGCTATGATAGCATGAGAAAATATCTACTCTTCTTCTACCATGAACAACACGTTTGGATGGGAAGAATAAAAGTGAAATAAGCTATGAACATTTCATTATTGTGAGAAGTTAGTTTACATAGCAATGTACATACATGTATATATATAGCTAGGCTACAGTCTAACTAACTATTGTATCAACCTATCACAAGTGTACAACTGTCACATAGTAACAGAATCACAGTAACATAATTAGTTATATCTAATTGCACTTTTCAACTAACTATTCAGAACTGTCAGCTAACTAATCAACATGGTTAAGTGACTTCTTTCTCAATAGAATATGCACAGAACTTATCCCTATCCCATAGAGTAGAGAGGTTATTTCTTTTGAAAAATCATCAGCTCAAGTGCAACGAAACAAAGTAGTTACGAAAAGAAAATACGACAGTGAACAAACATGTCAATTAATAAGAAACACAGTATAGGTCATTTAAAAAAACTCAAATACCTACCAACATTCTATCCTATATGAAACACAATAGACAACAAATGGTAACGAATATCAAAAGCTTGAAACTACATCTCTACAATAATATTGCGACAAATACAGTGTTGTCACACTTGCATGAAAACCTAATCCCACCAAAAGCGAGACAAAACTCAAATACCTAACAACGTTCTATCCTAATCCGCAACCTGCATACCATCGTATCCAAGATCATGTCATTAATATACTAAAATTGCATCATATCTTGTCTAATCACCTTTTCCCAACACTTCTTCGGCTTACCTCTACCTCTCTTCATATACCTCATTATATCCAATCTCTCACACCTCCTTATTGATGCGTCTACCCATCTCCTATTCGCATGGTCAATTCAAGCAACATCACAGCATGTAGCATCGCCACAATAACTTTATCAACATTTAATTCACTAGAAAACTTGACAAACAACGTTTAATTCGGTTGATCCGCATATATCAAGAAACATCAAGGCAATTTGATCCTAAAATATAGACAAATTCATAGTCAAACTTCTTAGGACATATGAGTCAACACGCCAAGATATATACATCTATAAATTCAAAGCCACAAAGAAGCATCTCTTTTCATCTCTCTCACTGTTTGATAAGAGATCCACCTTCCAATCTCTGAAAAAGTATAGTATTAGTGCTTTCATGTTATAATAGACCAGACAAACTTTGAAAATCAACATAGTTTGAAAAATGTTTCTAAAAAGGTATTTTTGGTGAGAAATTGTTTGCGGTTGGTCAATGAATTTTTTTTATAAAAAAAACACTTTTGAGCAACTTTTAAAAAGAATTGTAAGTGTATTTTTTCTCAGAAGTGTCTTAGGGAAAAACTACATTTCTGGCTTCAAAACAACTTCTATTACCCATCAAAAACAATTATTTTCTCTCAAAAGCTTAGTCAAACACCTCAAAAAAAATAAGCTGGAACAAGTATATTTTCATAAAAATAATCACTTCCGACCTCCTAGAAGCAAGGCCAAACAAGATATAAGTAGCATCGTCACAATAACTTTATCTTTACCATAGATAGTTAGATTGATAAAAGAACATCCAATCCGAAGCCAAAAACACAACAACATAGGTGTTTTTCAACCAAAGTATTGTTGTGTTTATTATCATTTTTTCCTTTCTATGTGGATAAATAAAAGTCTTATTAGGACCGGCTCACTTTAGCCATAACTCCAATATTATGTGGCATATATAAGGCTTATTTGGTCTTATTTTCATAAACACAAGAGAGAAAAATAAGGAGAGATTCGTTTTAGAGAGTGAGAGAAAAACAGAAAAATCTCATTTTTGCTTTTGGAAATTTTCTGCTTAGGCAGTCTGCTTCAGACAGAGTTTGCCGCTTCATTAACTGTTGGATTGTGCTCAAATTTGAACTAGGATTTGGAGGTCTGTATCTTCTGATTTTGGGGCGTGAATAGTAGCTCATTTTTGGGTGAAATCTCTCCTTTAATTCTCTAGTTTTGGTGCAATCTTGTTTTGTTGTTGCTCGTTGTTTGACGCTTGTTTTGTGGCCAATTTTGTAACTCTTGGTGTTTATAGTGGAGCTTTTGGTCCTATGGTTTTTTACTCTTCACATCGAAGAGTTTTCCACGTAAATCGTTGTGTCTTGTCTGATTGGCTTATTCTTATATTGTTTTTTTTTTTGTTGATATACTTGCTGTCCATTTTTCGTACTGCTTGATTTGGTTTGTCTTCTTTTGGTTCAAATTGAAAGGGAAAGTTAGACTTGGGTATTATTCCGTTGTTGTCCTGTCGGGCATTCTTGTTAGTGCCTTGCCTTTCCCAACAAGTAGTAAGTTATTAATCACCAATAGGGGAAAAAATATAAGAAGTAAATGCATAACCAGGTTCATATAATAATGATCGTGGAAGGAATATAATTCCATTTATTGAGAAAATAAAAAATTAATGAAATACATAATAGATACGGTAAAAAAATGCAAAAAAAATTATGGCTTTAGAAGAGGGTTAGAGATCTATACATTGCAAGAATTATTAAACAAAAAAATGATTTTATATAAAACACAAGAAATGTTTACTAAAGTAAGAGATATTTTTATTTTTATTGATAACTTAGTAAATTAATTAGAGATCGATAAATTGGTAGATATGATTCACTTTAAACATAGGAGAACTTTGACAGTGCAAAAGTGATCATCATTCAAATAATATGTCAAGGATGTGACTTACTTATAAATACTATAGTTAAATTTTTAACTTTTTTTCTATAAATAGTTATAAATTGTAAGAGACCACTAACTTTAATCACAAGAAATCTTCTTTAAAAGAAGAAGAGAAAAGATCATTACAAGAGAGATCATTACTAACTTAAGAGATTTATACCGGGAGAATAATCACAAGTACAAAGTCAACATCACCTACCAGGGCCGTCTTAACCCCTAAACCACTAAAGCCATCGCTTGGGGACCCATATTTTTGAGGGGTCATTTTCTTAAAAAAATTACTTATAATGTTTCTTTTTTTAAAAAAAATTATATGTACTATGAGTGCTATGATTTCTACTAAGGAAATTGTATATGATATGAATTTAGAACCTGAATTTCGTAAGAAATAATTTGATGAAAATATTGCTAATGGAATCGCAAAGTCCCTTGAAATTATAGTTGATTACTTTATATATATAATAGATCACACTATTTTTTCACTTTAAAATAGAATTGAACCAATTGAAGAATATGAAAATTCTCTTGGTTTCTTATTTAGTGGTAAATTGAGATTACTAGATGATGAGAATTTGAAAAAGAAATTTTCTTAACCTTGAACTTTCTTTAACACACAATAGTTATTCTGATATTGATGACTTAAATTTATTTATTTTAATTAAAAGTGGTAAGAGAAATAATACAAGTAGAAGATATTATCTAATAAAAATACTCAATCAAATAAAAAGACTTGATTCTTTTTCAAATACACATATTGCTTATAGAATAATGTTAACAATTCCTATAACCATTGCCTCAGCTGAAAGTAGTTTTTCAAAACTAAAATTGATTAAACTTTATTTGAGATCAACAATGTGTCAAGAGAGATTGAGTGGATTGACTGTATATTATCAATTGAAAAGAAAATATTAAAACAAATGAATTAAAACAGTTACTAATGACTTCACCTAATAAGCTAGAAAAGTAAATCATATCATCATATAATATCATATCATATATCATTATAAGTGGGAAGCTCCAATATGCAAAGTTGAATTACCATATTACCCCTATGCTAATTAAAAAAAGTTATAAAACATTTAATTAATAAAACATCAAATAGTATTCATATCATATTATTATACTATTGTAATATATATATATATATATATATATATACTTTTTTATGAATGTGAAGCCACAAAATTAAAATTTAAAACACCATTTTGTCTATCAAATATTGAGCGTTCATTTTGCACTTAAAACTTTCATTATTTCTAAAACATTTGTGTGCAATTTATATATACATTCTACAAAGAATTTAAAAAATCTTAAAACAAATTTCAAAGAATTAAGAAAACGTAGTAAATGAGAAGAAAAAAAAAGTGATAGTCATTTAGATGACAATAAATATGAAATCCGTTCATATGAGCTCTTAATAATGCTTCAAATAAGACCTTTGGCTTTCTTAAAAAAATAAAAATAAATTAATACTTCATAAACTATTACTGGATTAACTAAACTTACGTTAGCTAACCTCTATGTCTATAATCTGGAGAATTCAAAAGGTCAATAAGTAATTAAGATTCAAAAAAGAAATACCAACCAAAAAAAAGTATAAAAAGGGAGAAAGGGTTTACATCTGAATATTTTTAGCAATTTTACTGTAATATAATCATTTTGGTTTTCTTCTTTGCTATGCAGGAAAAAAAAACTGTAAGGGAACCATGGACAACTGTTAGAAGTTGGAATAAGAATTGCGCGTGATAAGTTTCCTTGTTAGAGCGAAACACATTCACACAATATTGATTGATTTGAAGGTATACAATGTTTATGTGGAATTATCGATGAAATTATAAGTCTTACTATATTAGCAAATAGTAGCTTTATTTTTACAAATTCAGATGTTCTCCTTGTACTTTTAGTTTCTTTATTTCTGGTAAGTCAAAACTATCTGCCATTACCAAATCAAAAAAAATTATATATATATATATAGCAAACATAGTGTTTCTACTTTAGTTATGCAAAGAGAATATTGATGTCTCTTTCATTCTCTTCTTAATTAGAAGGTATATGTTATTTTTCGGAGACGTGTCTAAAGCTTCAGTAGAAATATTTGCAAGGTTATGTTGGAAATATAAAGATCATGGCCATTTATATATATATATATATATATATATATATATATGCATGATCTATTCGAAATAACACAATTGTGTCTATCATTTTATTATTTTTTTAGAAAAATACACTTGTCTTTAGGCAAATGGTTAAGAAATCTTAAATGCAATAGAGAACAATGATATATTTAGAAGAGTTAAGAAATAAAATTATGGTAATTTTAAAATGTTGTAGTCATTAACATGGAATACACGTGCAACACACGTGTTTAGAGACTAGTTTTAAATAAAAGTATATATGATGAAAAAAATAAAATATTAGGGCCCCTCTCTTATGTTTCGCTTTAGGTCCCAATCTTGTTGAGTCGGCCCTGCACCTACCCAGCCCCCACCCTCAACTCCATTGAGATAAAGACACATTCTTTAATTTACTATTAATCCTTGATAAAATTTGGTACAAGTGATTATGTGGATTTTACTTTCTAGAGTGTTTCTCTTAAGTCTAATTTATTTGCACTTAATAGAGGTCTGAAATTTAAAAGGTTCAAATCTTGGACCATTAAATTTATTTATTAACAATAAGATTTAAACACTTATTTGATTTGAATAAGAGCAAGTTTGACATTGTTGTTGTGAGGCTAAATTTTATTACTTTTTTAAAGAAAAAAAGGACTTTTTTTATGAAAAATAAATTGTTTGACAAATTCTTAAAGTTGCTTTTAAATAGAAGCAGAAGCAGTTTTTTCTACGGTTGGGAAGAAGCTAAAAATTTATTCTTCTTAAAAACACAAGTAGAAGCAAAAAGTTAATTTTTTAGCACTAAAATATCCCTTGTATATATACATATGTAACAATACATGCCTTATTAATTATTTAGCATATTTCATAAGTTTGGTTAGGTTTCATTGAAGAATTTCATTTTTTATTTTCATATATTAATTTTTTTTATATATTATTATTTTACAAAATTAGGAATAAAGGTAAAACCAATTTTTTTGTAGGATTAAAAATATGAAGGACTTATTTATTTATTTTAATATTTTATTTATTTATTTATTTAAGCATAATATTGATTGAAAATTTGAGTATGTACATTTTAATTTGATTAAAAATTTTGCAAAAGATATTTAAAATAGTTTATCTTTATAAAATAATATTAATATTAAAAATACATTGATCTTTGTCTTTTTTCGTAATTTGACTCTCAAAAGTACTTTTAGAAAAGATTAACCAAACACAATTTGCTTCTCAAAAGCACTTTTCAAATGAATTAGATAAACACAAATTGTTATTTTCTCAAAAATACTTTTCTGAAAAATTTATTTTAAAAAAAGTGCTTCTATAAATAATCAACTTTTAGCAGTAACACCAAACAGACTCTAAATTTTAATTGTTACGATCACTATCTTTCGAGAGTTATTGCATATATATACTTTTAAGATTACAGGCAATACTCTATCTAGATACAACATAGCCTGAAACGTATATGCAACTGAATATGCTACATTGGGGAATTTATCATATTTATAGAGCCAACCAAAAGAGACTTCTTAGGAAAGTCACTCCTTTTTCGAACAAACGCAATTATTATATTTAATCAAAATAAAAAACATAAAATAAATAATTCAAGTTGTATTTTTCATGCTTCATTTAGGGCACTTTCAAAGCAGGAAATAGTTTTTCATTCCAAAAGTAATTCAAGTTGAATTAGGGACCACTTCATAAACTCAAGTACTAGCTTCGATAATCCAAGCGTGTAAGTTATCTAAGTGCACACGTGTCTTTGTTAAAATTTTAACAAAGAGACAAACCTTCTTCTTGGTGAATTTAAGAGTTATTAGATGTTATTTTTTCGAAATTGGCTTGCGCCTGTGGATTGTACCATTAAGATTCAGGTTAAGTGGGGTGCATATTTTTATTTCTAAAAATTGCTCTATATTAATATTCGTAATTACAATTTAATGTATCTGTCAGTCTTACTAGAACTTTTACATATAAGTTAGTAATTGTCTTGGTTTACTCATGCGTAATTTTTTTTACGAATTTTTTTTTTGTTTTTAATTTATTTGTAAAGAAATAAATCATATTATGAAAAAAAATTAAGCTATCCTTTTTATGATGCAACTGTCAAATCTCGAAAAGCGATTGAGTAAGGACTCTTTTTACTTGGTTCAGCATGCTACTAGCTATTATTATCGTCCACCAAATATGCAAGGTATGATTGTTAATTACTTATATTTTTCTTACTTTGTTTTGGTCGAAGATAAAATCATTAGTATTGTTTACAATTACTGACATTTTTTCTATTTTGGTGTTTTGTATGATGTAAACTTTTTATTTAAATTGAGGAAAAGTAAGACTACAAGAAACATCCAAGGTAGGTTGATTTTTCGCGTTTTACAAATATCTAGGGTACTATTCACTCTTGAGTGGTAATTCTATATCTTCTTTTGTACGATTTATGATTAATCAAAATTAAAGACGTAAAAACGTTGATCCTTGTGACTTTAGATGATTCGTGCATTATTACATTTCAAATTTAATTAGTTTTCAAAGACCAACTGTCATTCTTCGAAAACAATAAAGGAAAAGATATTGTTTAGTAGATCGTTTATATATCCCAATATGATTTCAGGTATAGTGAGGAATCTTGTATGTGTTTCTAAGAAGAGGAATATGTCCATTTTTCAATTCTTCATTGGATAAGAGATGCAACTCGAATTTCAATCTTGTTTCTAATAGGGTGTAGTTGACCATTGAATATGAATTTAATCTTTATTTTTATTTCTGTAATAGTGCGAAATGCGAAATTCCTTTACTCTTATCAATTAAATATACTCTTCTTCAAGTCTCTTAGAAATTCTATCGATTTGAACAATTTCATTTTTCATCCTTAAAATTTCTACTTTAAGATTTTAAGCTTTGCAAGTAATAAAATGGGACTAGAGAAAATGAGAAGACTAAATTTTATCTCCTTAGATATTTATACAGATATATCTACCTGTGTTTGTTGATAAAATATAGCTACTGTATTTAATGATTCCTTTTGATTTGTGGATGTTGCAAAATTGTTACAATATCATTCAAGCAAGTTAAGGAATGTGAAAGAAATTTGCAGGTTCCCACTAGAAGTTGGAGGTGAGATGAAATTCACAAAGCAAAATCGCACAAAGTTCGATTCTTCTCCACACAAATGAACTTGAATGAATTCTTGAAATTTGTCTCTTCTTTAATACATGTAGCAATCACTCTCTGCGTGTTGCATATTGAAGAAGTCAAAGAGCTAGAAGGTGGCAAATATTTTAAGGTTCACTATATCAAGATCTGCCAAAACAACAAACAATTTTGATTGCCTTATCATTTCTCTTCTTCTTAAGTGAAGACAAAGTACGAAGTGCATCAAATAATAATTCTCAAATGGCAAGTTATAAAACTGCTCTTTGTAGTATATCAAAACTACAACAACTAGGATTGCAAGATGCAACAATACACTGAAGAGATTCTCCTGCAATCAACAGTGGACATTCAGATAATTTATGAGTATAAAATGTAGAAAGGAAAGTGTAATCCATGGTGGAAATTGATATTTTTTCTGTCAAATGTGTAATTTATATATTCTCTACACTGTATAAACAAATTGTACAAGCAAAAAGGATATACCACCTGTCTGAAAATCGAGCTGAAAATTGATTGAATCATGAAAATTTTAAAAGGAAATGAAAGAATCTACGTGATAAATTAGCAAAGTAGCTTTGATATTTGCATTTCAAAATGTGCAACTTTTGAAGATACTCATATAAGGCAGATTCATGTTTATGAGCAACCATTAGTGTTTGACCAACTTTTAAATAGTATCCCAAGCATATTTTTCTCAAAAATGTTTTAGGGAAGAACTACTTTTCTGCCTTTAAAACAACTTTTGCTACTCCTCAAAAACATTTACGTTCTCCCGAAAGTTTGTTTAAACACCTCAATTTTTTTTGAATCAAGCAATTTGAGAAAAATAAACACTTTCGACTTCCCAATAACATATCCAAAAACATATGCTGGATGTAAATAATGACTTACTACTTTTAATTAAAAAATATTGAGGCCTCCTAATTGATTCTTCGGAGCTAATATTCCTGCAAAAACTTTTATAGGTTAAGAAGAAGGGTAGAGATTTATACATTGCAAGAGTTAATTTACTTTATAAACATCGGAGAAATCATTTAAGTAGAGCATGAGAGATAAATTTATATTTCAGATTGTGCTTGTCATAACAATCTCTTAAGAGTCTAGGAAAACAAAATATAAGAAATTATCATCAAATATTTTTTTCCCCATCATCTAACTTCCTTTGGTCATTTTCAACACAATTATCATGCAAAGCAACTGGAGGAACTACTGTGCTATAACACCTCTTCCCAATTGCCGATACTTACACAACTGCCTAATCATCTCAGCTACTCTATGTTTCCTCTTTGATCGGCCCTTACCAGTCCACGAGGAGCTCATGTCTTTAGTTTGACGTTTAATGTCCCTAGAAACTTTAGCATCATACATCTTCACTAAATAATTCATTTTTTTTGTTAATATCAACCAACAATGTCTCCACCATTTTCCGAATGAGCCTCAATTTTCTCTAATCGTTCCTCAATTTGTGCTAAACGCTCATCAAGTTTAGCACCAGAACTCAATCTTAATCTTAATCATTATGCAAATCATGTGCTGAAAAACAATATTAATCATCTAGTGTTTAAATGTAATGACCCTCATGGTCATTTCTGTGTCTTGTCTTTTGTGTGTCGTTTAGAGCGTTCCTATAGCGATCCCAAGTCATTTATGACTTGCTGGGACTGACAGTTCGGTCACCTGGTCGTTCGTTTGGTCTTGGTGCGAGTTTTTGTGTTTTGGAGCTTATGAACCTT
>JAJOOH010014175.1:0-11662 GCA_029582605.1 Solanum gracilifrons | reverse complement strand
ATTTGCCTATGAAATGTCTTTTTTACCCTTAATGAAATGATTTACAACCACACAAATTTCTATCATTCATTTTGGACCACAAGTTTTAAAAGTCTTTCCATTTTTCTTAAAGTTTGTGCCAAATCAAAGTACATCATATAAAATGGGACGGAGGGAGTATGTATATTTTTTAAGATTTTGTATAATATTATATTCTTGCACCCGTACTACAAGAAGTCTAAATGGTCCACATGGTTAAATGTTGAGATTTTGACCTTGAGGATTAAGGATCAATTCTCACTTCAATACATTTTACTTGGTGCACCCATGTTCGAAAAATCCTAGATTCGCCTCTGGTTGCTATGTTTGTCATTTCAATGATATGTTCATGCATGGTACGTGAACCATCAAACTTTATGGTGGTCAATGTACCCAGTAGTGTCCCAGCAAGAGACTTATCAGTAGTTTGAGAGAATTCTTTCACAAGTTTCAAAAAATCTTTTGCATTTTCAATTTTGGAAAGAGTAGTTTTAATGTTGCCCACAATATTCATTTGCATAAATATTTAGCCTAATCTGTTAGATCAATTCCAATGCTTATAATATGATCTTTCTTCAGCATTGCTAGTTCCAATAATAGCAGTTGGCCTCTCAGTGTAAAGTGCAACATCAAGATCTAAAATTCTGAGAGGAAATTTGATATGTTCGCACCAATCTGAGAAGTTAAGACTGTTAAAGGTCGTAACAGAGGCAAAGTGAAAATGAAAAGCAAATGCTGCAAATACAACATGCTCATTTATTAATACTTTGAGTTATAAGTTTAAATATATTATCAGATTTGAAAATGGTTTATGTACTTAGATGTATATTGATGTCCTCCTTTGTGCAAAATATCATAATACAATTTTAGACATAATGATATTTAAAAGGAAATTTTAACATAATTCAATATTTTTAATGTATCAATTAATAATGTTATTATTTTTGGATAAATAAATAAAATTAACGACACATCTAAATTATCTTCTAAATGTTCAATAGTTATAAGAACAAGCAATCAACCTTTGGGTGATCCATAAATGTCTTATAACCAAAACTTCAGTTTACCCCTAAGTGTTATATCGATTATAAGCATCAAGATTTATGGATAATTGAATTTAAGTATTAATCATTATTTTGAAATTATATATTCATAAGATTTGACCGTTTTGGAGATTAACAAATCTCACATGTAATTTCAAAATAAATAAATCTAAAATAATTATTTATATTAAATCTTAGTAACTGTATAATATTGATTTAACTCTTCAAAAAGTACTACTCCCGTAATAATAAACAAAATATCATAACTATAGTATGAAAGAAAGTTTTTAAAAGTATATGGCAATTTTCACTTATTGCCAGTCAAACATGCATTTAATATAATTATATATTTTTCATTATTTAATTATATCACAAATTCACTTTATGCATTCACTAAAGAATCAAATAATACAATATATACGTGAATGAACAAAAAGTGCAATTCTTTATTGATTTTAATTAAGGAATCTCATGTTCATTGAATGTCTAATACTAGGGGTGTGCATTCGGTTTTTCGGTTTGGATTTGCTCTATTCGGTTTGGATTTTTCTATTTTTGGTTTTGTAAAAGTGTAACCCAATCCGATCCAAAATAAATTTGATTTGGTTTGGTTTTCCTCTATTTGGTTCAGCTTTTTTCAGTTTGGTTGTTCAGTTATGTCAATAATTAATAACATAACCAAAGTAATAATATTTAGTCCCTTAAATATACTTTCTAATATAAATCATAAGTAAACCTTAAAACACAATACTTATAAGTATACTTATTATAGATGTAATACAAACATATAATATAAACGTAATCATCATGAAAGGCAATAACCAAAAAGGGAAAAAAGTGGTTAACTCCAACTTAATTCTAAACCTAAACATTATATCTATATAATTCGGGTTTTTTCAGTTTTTATATTTTAAAACCTAAAACCAAACCAAAAAACCAAATAAAGTAATTTGTTAATCCAAAATCAATCCGAAAAACCAAAAAATCAATCCAAATAAAAATTCGGTTTGATTTGGTTTGGTTATTCGATTTCAACTTTAATTTTACGGTCAACAAGACTCCATGAATTAGCAGTAAAGAATTCATTGACAACTGACTCAATCATATTTTTTAACCAAAAAAAATTAATCGTGATGGAAAAATCATTAGTTTCTAAATCTGGCTCTGATACCACATGTTAGTGTTTAACAGATTCAGAAACGTAAACAATCTACCATGAATATTCTATCAATTATTTAGGATCGTAGAGTTATATGATTTTCACATAAACAATAAATTTAGACAAGAAAATTTACCCGAATTCATGATAGCCTTCTTGAATTCTTATGCGGAATTATTTTTCCTCTTTCTTTGTTCTTGAGAAAATATTTCTCTCTCTTTTCTTACTTTACAGAATAATTTTTTATGGAGAAAAAAAGGTTGTTCTCATACTGACAGAGAGGACCCTTTTATAGAGTTTGAACGATTATTCTACACTTACCATCAATGCGTAGAAGTTAAAAGAAGTGAGGAGTTATATTAGAAAATAACTTTCTTTTCATCTAATAAGAATTTAGCATATTATTTTATTTTTATTTAATTATTAAACCACATAATTAATGGTCAAACGTTGGTCATAACTTTCAGACCTTCTCCGGGATGCTGTGAAATGAGAGTGATAGTAAATGTGATGAAATTGGCTAATCATACAGAATAGACAAAGATTTTAGCGGATGGTTCTCAATAGTTGGAAGGCATCATAAAAAAATCGTGGTTGCACATGATTTTTTTCAAGCTGAATATTGAGAATTTATCCAAGTTGATAGTGAATTTCCAAGATGATAGTGTTGGTGTCTCCATTTATTTTTGCAATCAAAAGTGTGATTATGTAATTCCATATATACATCTACATGGAGTGGAAACAAAGAGGGAAGTATTAAATATTGAACAGCTTAGTATTTTTTTTTATATAACTATTAGAGTTATGAGTTTTATATTTTCTAATAATATCTCCTTCTCATTGAAGTAATCTCTAATAGCTTACTTTTTTTTGCATTTGATGGATATCTTATTTTACTCTTGTTTTCAATACAAGTGGTTATAGTTGTAACTGAATTGAATTTGGTGTTAAAGGAGAAAGAAGAATAAACTAGGGGTGGGCGTTCGGTTCTTTGATATTCGGTTTCAAAAAAGTGTGCACCATATTTCATACCAAACTAGATCGATTCGGTTCGGTTTAGTTCGATATTTTTAAATCGGTTTTTCGGTGTGAATAAAAATAAAGAGAAAATATGATAAAGTAACAATTATTGTTCACTTCACATTTAAAACTTCAAAGTAACAACTAACAGTCTAACAATAAAAAGTAATATCAACTTGTTCACACTTCAAAGTGTAGTTGCTGCCTGCTAACATCTAACAAAATGACATCAATGCAACAAAATAAATATGTGTAGCTGCTCCAACGGCCAGCCAACAAAATAACATCAATGCAATCTTTGTGTAGTTGCTGCCTGCTAACATCAAGGCTCCAGCCAAAAGGCAACAACTATTTTTTTACAAGCAGTAGCTACTATTTTGTCATTTAGATAATTAGATTTTGTCTATTTAAGTTTAGGCTCTAAAATTTAAAAATTGAAATGAGCCAGGTAAATATTTCGAGTATTAAGTAATATAATTTAAATATTTTGAAATTTATTTAATAAAACTTTGGTTCTTCGGTGCACCGTAGTTTCGGGACCCTTACACCGAACTCCAGACCAAAATTTTGAGAAAAAAAATCGACACCGAACTGAAACACCGAAGAACTGAAATAGTTTGATTCGATTCAATTTTTCGATATTTATGCCCACCCCTAGAATAAGGTGACTTGTGCTTTTGATTCAAGATTTACTAGTCTTCAATTGATATTGACTTTTGTGTAATCCATTAATTATATATATAATAAGTCATCATCTCATGGCCTTTTATGTTTGAGAAAAGAATGTGAAGATAATTATATAAATTAAAAAAAAATCACCGACCAACATCTGTCTCTTGTTTCTTTTTTGTAAGAAGAAGAGACAATAGTCGATATGATCCAACAATACACATCAATTGCTTCACTTATTATTTCTTTTCTATTTATGTCTAATATCCTGCATTATTTCATTTCATTTACCTGAATGCACTTCAAGCAAGTGATATGAAGTTATGCCCTTATTCATGATTCGAAACAAAGAATCAAATTTTAAATCGAAATTCACCTGAAATAAATATTTACATCAAATTATATTAATTAATTAATTAATTAATTATAATTAACTAATATATTGAACACAAATATGCACCCTTTAAAAATATTTAATTATAAATATTAGTATTAAAAACATGTGTTGTGTACACATAACGCGGTAAATATCTCTCACCTCATTAGATCATTTATAGATATGTAGTAGCCAACGACATCGTAACAAGAAAATGAAAGGAAAATACTCCAACATGAAAGGGAATCATAGCCCCGAGCCAAGAAAACTTCCTCACCTCCAGAAGGACCTCTGACCACACCATCATTGAGCAAAAGTACATCTCTCACTTCAAAAAAATGAAAGGGAAATACCTTAATATGATCTTGAAGATAGACTAGGAGAAAACTTTTCACCGATTGAAATGGTCATTCATCAGAAACACCATTCACTTTTTCAATTTTCCCCCTCGGTTATCCACCCTCATCATGTCTTGCATCACAACCAACTCTATCTACATTTTGCTTAAAAAGGGAAAGTGATTACTTCCTACGCTCGAGAGGCATTAGACAAGGTGAACCCATGTCACCCTACCTATTCATTCCCTGCATAAAGAGGTTGTCCAGGGATATTGACCTTACGGTCAAAAAGAAAAAATGGACCTTGATCAAGACTACCACCAAAGGCCTCAAAATCTCTCCTTTCTTCTTTGCTCCCGACCTCACTCTCTTCTCCAAAGCTGACACTGGGAACTGTTCCACCATAACTGACACCTTGAAGAATTTATGGCCTCTTCTGGCCAGAAAATCAATTGTACCAAGTCCAAGTTCATCTTCTCAAATATTGCACCATTGATAACAAAACTTTGTGCTCCAACCTTCTAAACATCGTTACTAGTGACAACTTTGGAAAATATTTAGGGTTCTTTCTTTCACAAATGACCCACCAATGGTGACTTTTAGTTTATTATCGACAATATGAGCAAGAAGCTGGCGGGCTGGAAAACCAAGTTCTTAAATATGGCGATGAGGATTGTGCTCACAAAATTGAGTATTAGCAATATTTCCTTCAATGTCATGCAATACATCAAGCTGCCTACTAAGGTCACAAATTCAATTAACAGTGTCTAGAGGAATTTCATCCGAGGATATTGCCTAAAAAGGAGAAAAATTCATCTTGTCAATTGGGACACTATCACCCTTAGGAAAAGCAATGGGGGACTTAGACATCAGAAACGTGAAGTGAGAAACAGTGCACTTCATGCAAGCTTAACATAGACAACTTTCAAGTGTAGGGACATTCTCTAGAGCAAAGTTCTAACCTCCACGTAGCGCAACCTCGACACTAATCCCCACAAAAAAGGAGTAGTCTTATGTAGTTGGAAGAACATTCAATGGGCTGGAGGGACTGTAGAGTTGCAGCACATTGGTGTGTTCACAAGGGAGATAAAAAAAATTTTCTCAAACAATGGATCCCCAATCTGAAGGCCTTCGGCAAGATCATTCATGACTCATTTACTGTGAAAGAGGAAAATCTCAAAATTAGTGATCTCTACAAAAATGGTACTTAGAACTTCAACCACAAATCATTTTACCTTACTAAGGACCTCCAAAACATCATCAAAGGTTATTGCTTCACACATTATAATCATAATCAGGACACAATGACCTGAGGTGCCTCCAATTCTCGACATGGAGCACATACCACTATATCAAAATCAAAACTTTCCTCTGGTTTCTTAACAATCTCCCGACCAACTACTCTCTCCACCAAAAGGTCTAGACATCCACTACACCTGTCATCTCGTTAATGACCCATGGAAGACATCAATCTTCTTTAATATCCAAAACTTGATCCTCCTTTCGAAGAACATCACTCGCAACTTTACCATCAATCCTAATTTTTGTAGTTCCAACACCACCAATTGGGTTGAGCTTTGGAACAAATTCAAGAACAAGCAATTCAACTCCACAATTGACTGGGGAACGCTCTTTCCCTTTTGCATACTGAACATTTGGCTAACTAGGAACAATAACCAATTCAACAATTAGATCTCTCTGATTAACGTTAACAATGTAATCAGCCAAGCCACTGAGTACCATTTTATGGTTGCCCAAAAGGTTACGACCAAGAATGCAAAAATAAACATTCTTGTCAAGTGGGAACCACCAAGTGCGGGCACCTACAAGCTCAACATCGATTGGTCCGTTAAGACGAATCTTGGACTGGGACCTATGGAGGAATTTTCAGAGATCACATGTGTCATTGGACACTGGCTTCGTTAAACGCACCCCCACACAAATCCCATCATGGCTGAACTACAAGCTCTAAAAAGAAGGCTTCAATTAGGGGTGTGCAAAAACCGATTTAACCAATAAATCGAACAAAAAAAACACTATTGATTTATTGATATTGGGTTATTGGGCTAACAGTTTCGCAAATTTTTTTATTGGGTTATTGGTTCGGTTTTGATTTTATGATTTTTGTTAATGGTTAAACCAATAACCCAATGAGATTATACTAAATTTACTATTTTATCCCTAGACCAGTAAACCCTAATTATATAACATTTTACAAACCCTATTACTTTAATCTCAATATTACTTAAAACCCTAATTATTGTTTCATTCTGTGATTGCAAGCACACTTCTAACTTGAATGTGCCAATTCCCTAGACTTGATAAAAAACGTTGTTACTTTCACACTTTTTTCTTTGAATGTGTCTAGTGTCTAAACTTGCAAGAAAAATGATTGTTACTTTTATGATTATTATTTTCATGCCAAATGCTGGAAAAATCATATGGTTTAATATGAAAATTTTCTTATCGTGTATATTAATATATATGAGTATTTTCTTATTAGTTAAATCGAAAACCAAACCGTTAAGTATCATAAATCGATTAACCAAAAATTGATAAGAAATATGTTATTGGTTTGGTTAACGGTTTGACGTATTTACAAATCGAAAACCGATAAACCGAACCAGTAACACATAAAACCGAACCAGTAACACATAAAACCGAACCAAACCGACTAATGCACACCCCTAGCTTTAATTGATAGTTGATCACAACCTAAACTCTATTGGAAATCAACATTGGCTCCACTAATGTTATTCATATGATTGAGCATGACCATTTTACTCTATGATAACAGATCTTTAATGCAGAAGTTGGGTTCCCCAAGGATGATGCACATTTTCAAGGAACAAAATAGGATGGCGGATTGACTGGCGAAGGAAGGAAATTTAGACGTACCAACTGTTTTGCTAGTTCTTCCGATGTATGTCTTACACGAATGAGAAGCACATTATGGGAGCTACTTTTGCTAGAAAAACTACATCTAATGATTTTATTATCTAGGGCCGGGATGTGGTCCAACTGACTATTACCTAAATTTCACAAAATTCTTGGTGTATAAACAGTATTTGGGGAGGTGTTAATAAATCTGAATACAATTCTAATTGTTCTAAATACAACTGTGTTTGTTCTATTAAGAAGTCGTATATGTCTAAATAGTTTTGTCTTATTCTCAGTAGATACCAATGATATTCTTGGTTAATTATAACCTGTTTCTCGTATGGCCTAAATTTTTTCTTATATATTCTAGATGGCATATATACTATTACTTATATAAGTTGCTTTATCCTAATTGAAATTTTAGTTTACTAATATTTTTCCTTTGGACTCCTATGCGTCTATTTGCTACTTTTCCTAGGTCTTTTATAAAACTTCGCGCATAATTTAATATTTCTAGTAATTTTTGTAAGTCTTTAGTGTTATCTAACTTGTCAGGCATATCGAGGACCTTTTTTGCTATATGGGGTTGTAATTTTATTTTTTCATTTCCAATTTCTACTCCTAAGAATTTTATAAAAGTCTTGCATAATTCCATTTTCTTTTTGCTAATTATGATTCCATTGTCTACAAATAATTTAAACACCGTTTGTAAATGTCCTAGATGTTCATTGGTATTGCTACTAAATACTAGGATATCGTCTACATAAACTAAAATAAAGTTTTTATAGTCTCTAAATATATTATCCATCTTTCTTTGAAAAATCGGAGGAACTGTTTTTAAACTGAAGGGCATTACCAACCATTCGAAATGTCCTTCTGGGCAAGTAAAAGTTGTCCATTCTATGCTATCTTCATGCATTTTGACTTGCCAATATCCAGATTTACAATCAAACTTGCTAAAAAAATTTCTTCCTTGTATTCGATCTATTAATTCTGATTTGTCTGGCAATTTATATCCATCCATTCTAGTATTGTCATTAAGTCGTTTGTAGTTGATTACCATTATAGCTTTTCCTCTTAGTATTTCATTATGATTTCTTACCATAAATGCGGCTGACCTATGTTTGGAAGTCGACCTTCTTATTACTCCTAAGTTTAATAACTCTTTTATTTGGTCTTCAAATTCTTTCAGGTCTTCATTTGTAGATTCTATTGAAGCAGTTTTAACAGTATACTCCGAGTTAATAATGTCAAGCCTGCATGTTAAATGATTCGCTTCCCAATGCTTCAGGGGTCTTTCCCCAATTATTTCTAGTTTATCTAAGATGGAAATTACTTCCTCTAAGTCTTTCTGATTTTTTATGACTCCTATATGTTGTAATCCCTTTCTGAAATTATAAAGTTCTGTATTTATTTCTATTAAATCATAACTTTTTTCTAGTTGTATATCAGATAAACTTAGTTCTAATAATTCAATTTCTTTAATTTCTTCTTTGATAGCATGTATTTTAGTACAATTGCACTCTTCTCCTTTATTACATTTTAATGTATTCGTATTAGATTTATCAGTATTTTTAAGATACCTAGATTTCGTTAGAACTGGTTCTTTTGTTATGGAGGTCTGAGTCATATTTTTAGAAAATATTACTCCGTCTCTAGTAAGGAGACAGCTTCCGTTGTTATGTAATAAGAAGTCTAAACCAAAGACAAAGTCTATTCTAATATTTAAATCTCTAACCCATATTTTTTCTAATTTATATGTGGGTTTGTAGAAGTCTGCACATGTATTTAAAAAACTTATTTGAGCATTACTAACATAATGTTTATATATATTTGAAGATCCATCCATTTGCATGGCGCTTTGTGGCTCAGGAAATTCTTTTATTATTTCTGAAGGCAGGATACTTCTATTTATTATACTTTTTGTACATCCAGAGTCTACTAGAGCTAAAGTTTCTATTTCATAGTTTTGAATTCTTATTCTTGTTAATATTTTGATAGTATTAATTTTCTTGTCTTCATTACAAATTAATCCTTCGAACGATTTGTAGTCTTCTTTTTCATTTAAGAGCTCAATTTCTTCTTCTATCGTTGCATTTTGATTTGTTCCTTCTACTTTTTCTTTTCCTTTTTCTAATTTACTTATTTTGTCTTCTAAACTATCAATCTTTTTTTCTAAAGTTATTAATGTTTTTTCTTCTGCACTTATTGTCTGGTCTATAACTTTTATTTTAAATATCTTATCGATGGACATAAGGCATCCTTCTATATAGCAATTCATACATTTAGCTCTTCTGTCTTTACTGGGGTATCCTGTGCAATTAAAGCATTTTTTACTATCTAAACCTTTTCCTTTAGAAAATTGGTGATCACATTGTATATTGACAAATGTAAAATCCTTGATATTTAAGTCTATTTTTTCTAATCCTATTTCGTTTATTAAAGTTTCTTCTTCTAAATCAGACGAATCTTGTTGTCTTCCTTCTAAAGCGTCTATACTTATTACTGAATATATACTTTCATTATCTGACATGTATTCATCTACATTTATCAGGGTTTCTTGGAAGTCTTCTATAAGTTGGGCATTTCTTGTTCTACTATTATTTCTACCTGGGCAAGTATTAGCTAGATGTTCTTCACTTCCACATGTAAAACAAGATAGTCTATTTTTGTAAATTCTATTATTATTATGTTTTCTTACATGTCTATCTTTATTTAGATAAGGCTTTCTTGCTGCAAATTTTCTTAGATAATATTTTTTTTCTTGGTTTATAGTCTTGGTTATTTTGATATGTCTTTTTGTATTTTCTTTTTGGTATACTTTGATCATAACTTTGCGTTGCGTATATATTTTTACAAAAACATGTCTCGTTTTGTTTTAATTGTTTTTGTATTTGTATATTTGTACATTTCTCTTGCAGTATTTCCATAACATGTTGTATTTTATGTCCAATAGACCAATTAGCGTTTGCATTCTGCATTACTCCTTCTCTTTTGCTCCATCTTTCTTCTATTTCTCTTCCTAAGGCTCCAGGGAATTTGTTAAAAAGCTTTTTTCCCAAGCTTTGGTCAAACGCATTACCGCTTATAGCGCAATAGTAAAAATAGTCTTTTAAAAAATTCTTTATATGACTCCAATTTGTAATACTAAGTTGTTCAAATTTTATTAGTGCATTCATTTGTAGCACTACTAATCCGCTATTTGGGTCTTCTCCTGTTATTAAGTTATGTATTTTATTAGTGAAATTATATGGGTTTGGTCCATATTTACTAGTTCTTGGAATTCTTGAGGGTAAGCTACTTTGTAAGCTTCCCATACTCCTTTGATTGATTCTCCTAAAAAGGTTTTCATGTATCTATAAATAGTTTCTGCATTTGTTTCACTATAATGATGTATGTAATCTGCTATCACTATTTCTTTCGATACGTCTATTACTGAGTTCCATAATTGAGGGTCATGAGCTGCTATATTTAACATTTTTCCTCTATCTCCTCCATCTTGAGTTTGATAGGGGCTTCTATTGGCATTCTTATTCCTATTGGTCTGACCATTTCTGGTTCTGTTGCCAGATCTTGCCTATATACCCGATGTCGTGATAAATTACCTATAGTATATTCTACTGGTGTTATGGGAGTTGTCTTTTGGAAAGGGCTTGAACTAGAAGAAGCGGTTTCCATGAATTCTTTTAGATTGCGTATTGTCTCGTCATCGCTTTCTTCTTGGGTGTCCTCTTTTTGTTTTATTTCTACTGTAGAGATATCTATTTTTCCTAACTTACAACCTTTACATTTAAACAAAGTTATTTTATTTTCTTGATGTAATTTTTTAGCCTTTGCTATTGATAAGTCTACTTCGTAGTCTTCTTCATTTATATTTTGAATATTCATACCTTCCATATTGATGGTTGATTCATTATCTTCTAAATCTTCATCTATTTTTTTTTATCTGTATATTTATAAACAACCTTTTTTACAAAGAAGTACTTAGAAAAACAACACAATTTCAAGCTAACCCGGAAGGATTATCAAATTATACTCCACCCGGCAAAACATGCTTAATAAGCGTAAAACAAAACAATATATATATATATATAACCCGGAAGGATTATCAAATTATACTCCACCCGGCAAAACATGCTTAATAAGCGTAAAACAAAAC
>JAJOOH010014173.1:0-15569 GCA_029582605.1 Solanum gracilifrons | reverse complement strand
TGCATTCTCTTGTGAACATGAACTTAAGTAAAGACTTAATATGACTATTAAAGGGAATTATGCTTAGCACCGAGCGGATATGAATAATGAGATGGAAGATTTACGTTTAGCAA
Organism: Solanum gracilifrons; assembly: GCA_029582605.1. Taxonomy (NCBI): domain Eukaryota; kingdom Viridiplantae; phylum Streptophyta; class Magnoliopsida; order Solanales; family Solanaceae; genus Solanum; species Solanum gracilifrons. Next base: position 15,456 of record JAJOOH010014173.1, on the reverse strand, counting down.
GTTCGGCTTCCCAATGTATGTTGTCTCATGGGATGGAAACCCTTTACGCTAGTAGTTCGGGTTTCTAGTAGCAATCCCCATATCCAATAACTATGTGCTCACATAGGTCATTAGCTAGTGGATCCACCTAAAAGTTATTATGAAAGTTCTACCTTAGCTAACTAGGACACCTCTTTTCGGTATGGGGGTAGAACACCGAATTCCATGTAGCTCACATGGTCTATGTAGGTTAAGGCTAAACTTCCCTATATGATATGAATACAAACTATGATAAGAACATGGACTTTAATTATGACTTCTTGAGAGGTACTACTTAGTATGAGTGAGGGTATGGAACTTCACTTATGCATTGCACAACTAGGCTTTAAGAGGGGTTATCGTGAATTTCTCTTATGTTATGATGGCTTATGGATTATGTATGAAAGGTATGTATGAATGTTAAGGTTGACTTTACTTGTTACAGGTTATGAACATGAATGATTCCTTGCTTATGTATGTTGGATATGAATAAGACAAAGTAAGATATGTATGTTTTTGTTAACCTAAATGTGACAGTTAGCATTTGGTATGCTTATGGGATCTTACCTTTGCATTGCACTAGTGTGGCTTCGGGTTGCTTATATGATCGTTTGGCTTATGTTTCTTCTCAAATGTGAATTATGGATTTTAAACTTGATAAATGCATGATTTCGACTAAATGTCCCTTTTGTGCATGTTTTAATGATGTTGTGCATGGCTTCCATACTTAGTACATTATTTGTGCTAACCCATATTTTCTACATTCTATGAGTGTAGGTTCCATTGGTTGATACACACTTCTCTTTTCAAGTGAAGCTTGGGTTGACTATTCCCCAAGCTTGGTGAGTCCTCAAGTTCGAGTATGGATTACTCATCTCTAGGTTTATTGTACTTTCCTATTTTGAGATTTTATTAATGTAAAGGGATTTTGACCCTATTTGTACTCTCTATTGTACTAGATGGTGATTGAGACAAGATTAGATTTTTATTTTCGTTTATGAAAAAGGTGTTGACTTCTATTGTCAAAGTTTTAAATTTTTCGCATTACTCTATGTCTTGATTTTATGATTATGCTAAGGGATTCTATGCGACTCCTTCGGGGTCAAGTACGTCGTGTTACGTCTAGGGGATACACTTGGGTCGTGACACACTTGGTAATCAGAGAACAAGGCTATATAATGATTCTAGGATGATATCTCATGAACCACGTCTAGTAGAGTCTTGTTCATAAGTGTGAAGCGCGCCACACTTATGAATGAGAGGCTATAAGATGTTTAGGAACTTTCACTTCTTTCATTACTCCTTAATCGTGCTTTTGAGTTTTATCTCTTTGAAGTCCTTTTCCTAACCCTTTTCTTGTGCATATAGGAATATGACTACAAGAAGGGCGGCCGCAAGAAGAGTGGAATAGCATATTGCTAATAAGGGAGTTCCTCCCCAAGGTCCTCAAGTTCCTCAAGCTCATAATGATGAAGGAGCTATGACAAATGTGGAGATAAGGTCGGCTCTCCAAATATTGACTCATATTTTAGCGACTCAAGTCACTAGGAATGCTAGAGTTCAAGTGAACCCCAATGCAAGTACAACTGCTTCAAGGATAACGGATTTCACAAGAATGAATCCCCCTACATTCTATGGCTCCAAAGTGGATGAAGACCCACAAGGGTTTATTGATGAAGTGTTTAGGGTTCTTGATGCTATGGGTGTGTCTCCACAAGAGAAGGTGGAACTAGCCGCCTACCAATTGAAAGATGTGGCTCAAGTATGGTATGAGAAATAGAAGGATGAAAGAACCGTGGGAGCGAGCCCGATTGATTGCAGAGTGTTCAAGTCGGCCTTCTTTGATAGGTTTTTCCCCTAGAGTTGAGGGAGAGAAAGATGGAAGAATTCATCAACCTTCACCAATGAGGTATGAGTGTTAAGGAATATAGCCTTAAGTTCACCCAATGGTCTAAATATGCTTCAACATTAGTGGCGAACAGTAGAGCCAAGATGAACAAATTTGTTATGGGGATATCCGACTTGGTAGTCAATGAATGCCGTTAGGCAATGCTCATCCCAAGTATGAATATTTCACGTCTCGTGGTTCATGCCGAGCAAATTGAGGAACAAAATCTCAAGAAAATGAATAGAGAAATAAAAAGGGCAAGAACCGATGATGGGAATTCTACCAAGGGTAAATTTTAGGTTCAAGGTAAACCAAGGTTCAAGAAGAGGTTTTTCAACCAAGGCTCATCTAGCACTCCAAGGTTCAACAAAGATAGGGTGTGTCTAACCCTAAGCCACACGGAGGTAATAGTGGTAGCTCTTATGTTGAAAGACCTAGTTGTGCAAAGTGTGGCAAGAAGCATGAAGGCAAGTGCCTAGTTGGCACAGATGGTTGCTTTAATTGTGGGAAGAACGGTCATATGAAGAGAGATTATCCCATGTTAAAGGTTCAAGGGAGAGAGGGCAAGCAAGTCCCTCCAAGTGGCTTGAATTCCGATGCTCCCAAGAAGAATCGCTTCTATCCTCTTCAATCCCGAGGTGACCAAGAGAGTTCCCCGGACGTGGTAACAAGTATGTTGCAAGTCTTTTCCATTGATGTTTATGCATTATTAGACCCCCGGTGCCACCTTGTCATTTGTTACCCTTTTTGTGGCTATGAAATTTGAAATGCTCCCCGAAGGGTTACTAGAACCTTTTTCGGTGTCTACCTCGGTTGGTGACTGGGTAGTGGCAAAAATAGTCTATAGGAGTTGTCCTATTTCTTTATCTCATAAAGTCACTTTGGTTGATTTGGTAGAATTAGACATGCTTGATTTTGATGTAATTTTGGGCATGGATTGGTTGCATGCATGTTATGCTTCAATAGATTATCGGACCCGTGTGGTCAAATTTTAATTTCCAAAAGAGCCAATTCTAGAATGGAAAGGGGGGAATTCTATTTCTAGAGGTCAATTTGTTTCATGTCTAAAATCTAGAAAAATGATCTCCAAGGGGTGCATATATCATATTGTTAGGATTTTGGATGTTGAGTCCAAAGTCCCTCCTTTAGAGTCGGTCCCCATGGTGAGTGAGTTTCTGGAAGTCTTTCCCAGTATTCCTCCCGAACGGGAAATAGACTTTGGCATTGATCTTTTGCCGGATACACAACCCATATCCATCCCTCCCTATAGAATGTCTCCGGCCGAATTGAAAGAGTTGAAGGAACAACTCAAGGACTTGTTAGGCAAGGGTTTTATTCAACCAAGGATATCTCCATGGGTTGCACCAGTATTGTTTGTAAAGAAGAAAGATGGGTCCCTTAGGATGTGTATTGATTACCACCAATTGAACAAGGTCACTATAAAGAATAAGTATCCTCTTCCTAGGATTGACGATTTGTTTGATCAACTCTAAGGGGCAACCTTTTTCTCCAAAATAGTTCTTCGTTTGGGTTGCCATCAACTAAGGGTAAGAGGATGTGACATTCCTAAGACGGCCTTTAGGACTCGATACGGTCACTACGAATTTGTGGTTATGTCTTTTGGGCTAACAAATGCCCAGCGGCATTCATGGACCTAATGAATAGGGTATTTAGACAATATCTTGATTCGTTTGTGATAATTTTTATTGACGATATTTTGATCTATTCGAGAATTGAGGGTGAACATATGGATCATTTGAGGATTGTAGTGCAAGTCCTTAAAGACCACCAATTGTATGCAAAGTTTAGCAAGTGTGAGTTTTGGCTTGGATCGGTTACCTTCCTTGGTCATATTGTGTCGGGTATGCGTATTGAGGTAGATCCTAAGAAAATGGATGCGGTCAAGAGTTGGCCTAGACCTCTATCTCCTACCGCTATTAGAAGCTTCTTGGGTCTGGCCGGTTACTATAGGAGGCTTGTTGAGGGTTTTTCCTCCACTGCTTCTCCGTTGATGGATTTGACTCAAAATAAAGCTAAGTTTGTGTGGTCAGACGCTTGTGAGAAAATCTTCCAAGAATTGAAAGATAGACTTACATCCGCTTTGGTGTTGACCTTACCGGAGGGTACTGATGGGTTTGTGGTATATTGTGATGCTTCTCGAGTAGGTTTGGGATGCGTCCTTATGCAACGTGGTAAAGTGATTGCCTATGCTTCAAGGCAACTCAAGGTCCATGAGAAGAATTATCCAACTCATGACCTTGAATTAGCGGTGGTGGTGTTTGCTTTGAAAATATGGAGACATTACTTATATGGGGTCCATGTAGATGTGTTTACCGACCACAAGAGTCTTCAATATGTGTTTAGCCAAAAAGGCTTGAATCTCCGACAAAGAAGGTGGTTAGATCTTTTAAAGGATTATGACATGAGTGTCCTTTAGCACCCCAGCAAAGCTAATGTAGTTGCAGATGCCCTAAGTCGATTTTTTATGGGTAGTGTGGCTCATGTAGAAGAAGAGAAAAAGGAATTGGTTCGTGATGTGCATAGGTTTGCTCGGTTGGGTGTCCAACTAGTGGATTCCACCAAGGGTGGAGTTATGGTCCATCATAGTTCCGAATCGTCCTTTGTGGTTGATGTGAAGTTTAAGCAACATCTTGATCCTATATTAATGGAATTGAAAGAATTGGTTCTCAATAAGTCTGTTGAGGCTTTCTCCCAAGGGGGAGATAGGGTGTTTAAGTACCAAAGTAGATTATGTGTTCCTGATGTTGATGGCTTAAGGGGGATAATTTTAGAAGAGCCTCATGGTTCACGGTATTCTATTCATCCGAGAACCACCAAGATGTACCGTGACTTATGGGAAGTCTATTGGTGGAATGGCATGAAGAAGGATATAGCGGGTTTTGTAGCAAAGTGTTCGAATTGCCAACAAGTTAAGGTCGATCATCAAAGGCCCGGAGGTTTGTCCAAAGATATAGATATTCCCACTTGGCAGTGGGAGGATGTGAATATGGATTTGCCTTGTACTCGAAGGCAATATGGTTCTATATGGGTCATTGTTGATAGGATGACAAAATAAGCCCACTTTATTCGCGTCAAGACTTCATTTTCGGTGGAAGACTATGCCAAGTTGTACATCAATGAGATAATGAAGTTGCATGGGTCCCCTCATCTATCATTTCGGATCGGGGTACTCAATTTACTTCACATTGTTGGAAGGAATTCCAAAAATGGCTTGGTACTAATGTTAAACTTAGTACCGCTTTCCACCCTCAAACAGATGGTCAAGAGGAACGCACCATTCAAACCTTAGAGTACATGTTGAGGGCATGTCTGATAGATTTCAAGGGTAGTTGGGATGACGATCTCCCATTGATTGAGTTTGCCTACAACAATAGTTACCACTCAAGCATTGACATGGCTCCGTTTGAAGCACTTTATGGTAGGAGGCATAGATCTCCAGTTTGTTGGTTTGAAGTAGGTGAATTTGCTCTAATTGGTTCCGAGTTAGTTTATGAGGCCATTGAAAAAGTTCGACTCATTCGAGAGAGGTTGAAGACGGCTCAAAGTTGGCAAAAGTCATATGCCGATAATAGAAGAAGGGACCTAGAGTTTAAGATCGGTGATTGGGTCTATTTAAAAATCTCACATATGAAAGGTGTGATGAGGTTTGGTAAGAAAGGGAAGCTTAGTCCCCGATATGTGGGCCCATATTAAATCTTGAAGTGTATTGGGAAAGGTGCTTATGTATTGGACTTGCCAAGTGAGTTGGCTCCAGTTCACCCAGTGTTTCATGTTTCCATGCTTAAGAAGTGCATTGGTGATCCGGTATCCATCCTTCCTTTAGAAGGCTTGAGAGTTGGTGAGAGTCTCTCCTATGAAGAGATTCCGATAGAAATTCTAGACCAGCAACTTAAGAAGTTAAGAAACAAAGAGATAGCTTTCGTTAAGGTTTTATGGAGGAATCACTTAATTAAGGGTGCTACGTGGGAGGCCGAGGCCGATATGAAGTCCCTCTATCCTCATCTTTTTCCTTCTACGCCTATCCAAAAGGTAAGTAGTTTTCTTGAGTTGGTGTTTTGGAAGTCATATATGTTATAAGTATTCTTTGTGATTTCCTTATGATATGCATGTTCTTGTGAGAATTCATATTTCGAATAAATTGAGTTTTCATGATCTATATGTTCCTCATGTTGATTTGCATTTTAGTATGATGATTGCATATTTGACCTCATGAGGTGATTATTGAAAATGCTTAGTTATGTCTATGATGAACATGCTTAGTTATGTTTTTGATGGAAGAGCATTTTGGCTCCATATGGTTGTGTTGAGCTTGCTTTGAGTTGGAGAAGGTAGTTCCTCCCATGTTGATATGAAGTGATGAGTTTTGTGCATATTGGGTTGTGGATGTAGTTCCTACTTCCTTGTGTTGCATGGTTATGTATTGAGAATGGAGTCGATGTTTCCTCCTTTGCATTGTGCATTATTCTTATGTTTCATGCTTGTTGGGCTGCTAGTCTTGAGTCTGTAATTCTGTAAGGTGTTTAGATCATTATTCGAGGACGAATGTTCCCAAGGGAGAGATAATGTAACAGCCCTGAAAATGGTAGATTAAACTAGAGCATAAACGTAAGGTTAAAAATCATAAAATGACTCCCCAAATTTTTAGTAAGTCATTTAGTGTTGAAATGAGGTTTATTGAGTCAAGACCAAGGGGCAAGAACAAATGCCAAGGGGCCAAGCCAAAGCAAAATGTCAAGGCTTCCCCTAGCTAGGAGCACACTGCCCCACCTTCACGAGAGGGCCCATGAGTCATGGTCCACTCCACGGCTCGTGAAGGTGGTCATGAAACCTCCTTGTCCATGAAAATATGGACACCATTTCCCTGGCTACTGCCTCAACTTCTACGGCCATCACCACGTCCCGTAGTCATGACCACGACCATGGAAGGTGCTCATGGAGTTGCCTTAAGCGATGAGCAAAAGACCCCCAGTGGTGAGGGTACTGCCTCAAGGACCACGAGAGGGGCCATGGCTTGCAGTCTTGACCACGGCCTGCAGTCTTGACCACGGCACATGCAGCCCCTAGTGGTGATACCTTAGGCTCATGTAACTCATGCCACCAAAAGGTAGCTACTGCCACAACCTTCACGAGGGGGACCACGGGTCGTGCTCAACACCACAAGTCGTGGTCAACACCACGACTCATGAAGGTGGGTCATGGTTCCTAACGGGGGAACTTAAATGAGGGTCCTTTAGGTCATTACCTTTTTAGTACAATTAAAGTGGGGGTGTTTTGGGTATTTTTAGGGGAAGTATATATATTGTTTTTAAGTCAAAATTCACAAGACTTGGTCATTATTCACAAACACCCAATTAAAATAAAAAACTCCCTCCTCTCTCAATATTTCTCTCTCCAAACTTTAGGAGGAAGAAGAAAACCATTGGAGCTAGGGTTTGTATATTCTCTAGGTTCTTCCCCAAATTTCTTAGAGATTCTTAATTGAGGTATCGATTCTTTTAATCTTTGGGAAGCTATCTCCCAAAGAGCCCCTTCAAATTATGTTTTCAAAATTCCAAATCACCCAAACCTAGGGTTTTCAATCTCTAACATGAGTCTTCTTCTAAAACATTCTCCATTGTTTAATTATGGTTTACTTTGGTTGATCATGATTATTTATGATTGGAATGTTGGACTATAAACAATGATGAAAATCTCCCTTGGACCCATGTTTTCCCCTTCTTCCTATGTTATGAACTATGTATGGCTTGATTGATGATGTGAGCTTGACAATTGATTATGTTTACATTGTTTAAGTTGTTGAATCATGATATCCCTCTATGTAATGTGTAAATTCTATATGTTAGGGTTGATCTTCATTTATGGCCTTGAAGGGCAATTTGATAGGGTTCATATATGTTGATGAAAATTGTATATGACCCTTTGATTCACTTAGATAGTGATGATTATATGACTAGTCGGTAATTGTGGTATTGAGGAAAGATCATTCTTCCCTATACCATTTACACTTGATTGTTCATGAAGTATGTATGTATGCTATGATAAGCTTATTGTGTTTATTTAAAGGCTATTCTCATTAAACACTACGAATGTTATGTGAAAGGTTTACTCACATGTTGATGATTCTAAGGTTGAAAGGACATTCTCACCTAATGAATCTATGAGCTCTTGCGGTATTACGTTGGTTGGATGCCTAGTGCATTCTCTTGTGAACATGAACTTAAGTAAAGACTTAATATGACTATTAAAGGGAATTATGCTTAGCACCGAGCGGATATGAATAATGAGATGGAAGCTTTACGTTTAGCAAGTCCGGCTTCCCAATGTATGTTGTCTCATGGGATGGAAACCCTTTACGCTAGTAGTTCGGGTTTCTAGTAGAAATCCCCATATCCAATAACTATGTGCTCACATAGGTCATTAGCTAGTGGATCCACCTAAAAGCTATTATGAAAGTTCTACCTTAGCTAAGTAGGACACCTCTTTTCGGTATGGGGGTAGAACACCGAATTCCATGTAGCTCACATGGTCTATGTAGGTTAAGGCTAAACTTCCCTATATGATATGAATACAAACTATGATAAGAACATGGACTTTAATTATGACTTCTTGAGAGGTACTACTTAGTATGAGTGAGGGTATGGAACTTCACTTATGCATTGCACAACTAGGCTTTAAGAGGGGTTATCGTGAATTTCTCTTATGTTATGATGGCTTATGGATTATGTATGAAAGGTATGTATGAATGTTAAGGTTGACTTTAATTGTTACAGGTTATGAACATGAATGACTCCTTACTTATGTATGTTGGATATGAATAAGACAAAGTAAGATATGTATGTTTTTGGTAACCTAAATGTGATAGTTAGCATTTGGTATGCTTATGGGATCTTACCTTTGCATTGCACTAGTGTGGCTTTGGGTTGCTTATATGATCGTTTGGCTTATGTTTCTTCGCAAATGTGAATTATGGATTTTAAACTTGATAAATGCATGATTTTAACTAAATGTCCCTTTTGTGCATGTTTTAATGATGTTGTGCAAGGCTCCCATACTTAGTACATTATTTGTGCTAACCCATATTTTCTACATTCTTTGAGTGTAGGTTCCATTGGTTGATACACACGTCTCTTTTCAAGTGAAGCTTGGGTTGACTATTCCCTAAGCTTGGTGAGTCCTCAAGTTCGAGGATGGATTACTCATCTCTAGGTTTATTGTACTTTCCTATTTTGAGATTTTATTGATGTAAAGGGATTTTGACCCTATTTGTACTCTCTATTGTACTAGATGGTGATTGAGACAAGATTAGATTCTTATTTTCGTTTATGAAAAAGATGTTGACTTCTATTGTCAAAGTTTTAAATTTTTCGCATTACTCAATGTCTTGATGTTATGATTATGCTAAGGGATTGTATGCGACTTCTTCGGGGTCAAGTACGTCGTGTTACGTCGTGTTATGAACAATCATATGGGAACTTTTATGTTTAGCAAGTCCGGCATCCTAATGTATGTTGTCTCATGGGATGGAAACATTTTTACGCTAGTAGTCCGAGTTTCTCGTAGCAATTCCCTTATCCTATAACTATGTGCCGAAATAGGTCTTTAGCTAGTGGATCCACCTAAAAGCTATTATGAAAGTTCTACCTTAGGCAAGTAGGACACCTCTTTTCAGTGTGGGGTAGAACACCGGATTCCATGTAGCTCACATGGTCTATGTTGGTTAAGGCTAAACTTCCCTATGTGAAATGAATACCAACTATGATAAGAACATGGGCTTTAGTTATGACTTCTTGAGAGGTACTACTTAGTATGACTGAGGGTATAGGACTTCACTTATGCATTCCGCAAGTAGGCTTTAAGAGGGGTTATGGTGAGGTTCTCGTATGTTATGATGACTTATGGATTATGTATGAAACATATGTATGAATGTTAAGGTTGACTTTACTTGTTACAAGTTATGAACATGAATGACTCCTTATTTATGTATGTTGGATATGAATAAGACAAAGTAAGATATGTATGTTGTTGGTAACCTAAATGTGATACTTAGCATTTGGTAGGGTTTTGGGATCTTACCTTTGCATTTCACTAGTGTGGCTTTAGGTTCCTTATATGATGGTTTAGCTTATGTTTCTTCACAAATGTGCATTATGGCTTTTAAACTTGATAAAGGCATCATTTCAACTAAATGTACCTTTTGTGCATGTTTTAAGGATTTTGTGCATGGCTTACGTACTTAGTACATTATTTGTGCTAACCCAATTTTTCTACATTCTATGAGTGTAGGTTTCGGTCGTTGATACGCACTTCTCCTTTCAAGTGAATCTTGGGTTGATTATTCCCTAAACTTGGCGAGTCCTCAAGTTCAAGGATGGATTACTCATTTCTTGTTTTATTGTACTTTCTTATTTTGAGACTTTATTAGTGTAAACAACTTTTGACCCTATTTGTACTCTTTGTTGTACTATATGGTGATTGACACAAGTCTAGATTCTTATTTTCGTTTATGAAAAAGAAGTTGACTTCTATTGTAAAAGTTTTAAATTTCCCACATTATTCTATGTTTTGATATTATGATTATGCTAGGGGCTTGAATGCGACCCCTTCGGGGTCAAGTATGCCGAGTTACATCTAGGGGGTACCCTTGGGTCATGACAGATGCAACCAAGATAGGATGCTTTGGCATGGCAGAGAATCGACTCGTTCTAGGATGGCATGATGGTACTGTTGATGAAGTCAAACCAGATCCTTGCTGCTATATTTAGGTCCTTCTTTTAAATGGGTGGTCCAACCACGAGCCACTTGGGAGTACCATTTGATATCAGAGGATCCAACCACTTATTCATGTTTTCTAATGTCTTTGTCCTGATCTTATAGTGGCAGTCATCCTCCATTTGTGTTGAAACCCCGAGGACTGCATTGATAGCATCACTATCATATTTCACCTTTTACCCCTGACAACCACATAGTCAGCCGGCTTGAATTTGGCTGTTGGTTTCTTCCCTTGTGGCACCAGGGATCCGTAAGCAATGTAGAACTCCTGGACCCAATTTGTAACATAATAGCCTCGGGGTCAGGTGAACAACTGGAATTAGTGGGACCACAAGCAGCTCATGATCTCCGGATACCTGTCTATGACGCCATCAGTAAACAACCTCTTCTCCTTTATAATGGTCCTCAGCCCCTCAGTCTTCAGTTTGTTCATAGACTGTGGAGGAGGACCTGTACCGGTGGTGCTAAGACCACAACCTGTGCTGGAACAGAAGGAGTAGTGGTGGCCTGGGGAGTCCTGATCCTAGACGGATCATTCATCCTTTTGGATCGCAGCTCCGCCCTCTAGGAGGCTAGTAGCTCATCATCCTCAGGATCATAATTGGTAGCCTGAGGATCTTGGTGCTCACCCTCACTCTCAGAAATGGTGAGGTGAGTGGCATAGATCCGGTCACTATCAGAGCTGGCCTCCGGTGACGCAGGAGCAGGTGCTTTGCCTTTCCCTTTTCCCTTCCCACCTATGGTGGGAAGTTTGGTAGCCTTAGCCTTGGATGCAGCTGCATCCTCGTTGATTTTGATTCCTTTGGCCCTCTTGCGAGGTGGCATGTATCTACCAGCCACTTTTGGTCTCGTCATATTTGCAAGCACATTATAGAAAGTAAGGAATAGTTCAAAAAAATTTGCAGACAGACTCGCTGAATAGATCGGTGAGTCGCCGAACAATTTTGGCGAGCAAAGTCAGGCTCACCAAAAGGATTGGCTAAAAAAATCTCAGAAAAATTGGCATGTTGGCGATGGGAGGGGCCTTTCGGTGAATCGCCGATAGTATTCGGTGAGCAAGGAATAGGCCGCCGAAATTTACAGTGTATTTTAGAGGTTAGGGGAGCAAAAAGGGCGATCAATAGTGTAACACCCCATATTTTAGTGAGTTCTAGAGTATTTGGAAAGAGTTTTGGCGTGTGGTATGAGGGTTAAAATAAAAATAAATGGCTCCCGTACTTAGAATATCATGTTTAGAAGCTAAACGTCCAGGTACGACTCCTCAAGGACCACCCAAGACGTCTTTGAGGAGGACCCTAAAACAGTCCCCCAAAACAGTCAAAAAGTGTGACCTACGGTTGCAAACCATGCCCCTTAGATCAACATACGCCCCATAGGTCATGGGCGTAGGTCAGGCTTGCAAGATCCTATAAGTTTTGAGTCCTAGGTCCAAATGATGGACCCAAACTACGCTCAGTAGACCCATCCATGGTCCGTGGGTGGGGAGTCGTGGATGTAGCCAGTTTTTGGTAGTTTAGTTTTCAAGTTAGGCTTTGAGGGTTAGTTACGTAATTAGTTTAGGGGTTAGGATGGACGTTTAGTTAATTAATTACCCTCCTATAAATAGTTAATAGACCCCTAAAACTAAGTAATTAACTCATTCATCTAAAAAACCCCAAATTACTCTCCAAGAAATCCTCTCTCCAGAATAGAAGAAGAAAAAGAGAAGAGAAGAGGGGCAGCATCAAGGACGATTATCCATGATTTTAAGCTTTTATTGGGGCTTCTATTGAAGGTATGTTAATCGTATTCATTCATGGGTACTTCCACCCATGGAGCTCCCATGGTAATCCCCCAATTGTGGATCAAAAACCCCATTCTAGCTAGAGTTGTTCTTACATTGTGGGTAGGGCTTGGGTGTCATTCTAATCTAGTGGATATCACCCAATTATGATTGATTTATCTTTGTTTAATGATAATATGATGATGTCATGTGATTTCTATGGTGAACCCTAATCTAAATTGATGAATGTGATTATTGTCGGTTTATGCCATTAGAGGCAAAATTGAAGGTTCTAAAGTGATATTCCTATTTCAATGTCTTGAATACTAATTGATCATAGTTATGATCATCTAATAATGAATTGAACTAGACTTGATTGAATAGGAAGGATCTTGACTTCTAAAGTTAGAAGTGAACATTTATGATCAAATATGACTAGAATCACCTTCTAATGAACAATGTAATTGAATAACTTATAATTTAGACATGGATCATGATAGAATGAAGTTAAGATTGAAAGTAGGTCTTGTAGCCATCATTTTTAGGGCTTTGGGGGTAAAGTCAATTTGATGTGATCTTGTGGTGTATTCTCTTTCTCTTATACACTTGGGCATGAATATTCTAGGAGAATCAATTTCTCTCACATAGAAGATTCTAGGTTGACTTAATGACCTAAAATGAATCAAATCATGTTAGATTAGAATAGCTTGAAGTTGTGATATATGATCCATTTTTGTGTAACTTGACTTGGTAAGATAAGACCAATATAGGATAGCTTGGGATTGAGGATTCACACTTTCCTAAGAATAGCTTGGCTTAGCATTATAGGGTGCATGTCAAGGGTAGCATGAGTTATTCAGGGTAGCCTAGGATTGAGGATTTATACTCTCCTCTGGTTTTCTTGAACTAGCATTGTTAGGAAGCATTTCATGGAAGCTTTGTTTGGTTTGGCCAAGACCATTTCATGGTAGATTTAGGATGGAGGACTTATATTCTCCTAAGGGTAGCTTAGGATTGAGGATCCATACTCTCCTAAGGGTATCTTGAATTGAATTGAAAGATGCATTTCAATGATGGCTTGAGTTAGATTAGTCATGGTAGGTTGGGATTGAGGACTCATACTATCCCAAGGATAACTTAGGGTTGAGATTCATACTCCCCTGTGGATAGATTGAATTTGTAACATATTATACTTTCAAGGGTAGCATGACTTAGTTGGTATAAGACTATTTCATGGTAGTTAGGATGGGACACTTGTACCTTTCTTAGAATAGCTTGGACTTACATGTTAGTGAGTCTTCCAAGGTAGTTAGCATAGCTTAACCTAGTTATGTTAGTAGAATGATAGCATGTTCTAGCCTATTAGGGGGTTATTCCTTCGTAGCCGTGAAGAGGTGAATAGACTAGAAGGTTTAGTCCACAACTACTGAACATTCATGGTACTCTAAAGAAATACTTACTGTGGGTAGTAATAAGGGATGCTACCTACACGTGGCACAAGTATGACTTGAGGCTAGTTGTGAAGGGATCCCTTATGTAGTATGACTTAGCTTGGGCTGTTGCCATAGTTGCCTTTCGAGACATGATTGAATAAGGTGGTAGGTTCCTTTGTCTATATTTAGTAAGCTTATAGTAAGACCAAAAGTAGGGTAAATATGACTAAGGTGATTTCAAGGCTATGCTTAGTGTGAATGGTAGTATGGGATGTATTTCATGCATTGCACAAGTGTGTCTTGAGGTTCCTTAGAAGTATGGTACCCTTATGGTAAAAGACTTATGACTCAACCATGCACATAGACTATGATTAAGATGACTAAAAAAAGATACTTGGCTTGGGTAGTATTATGGGATGCTATTCTTGCTTTGCACTTGTATACTTTTGAGGTTGCTTGAGAATGGTGCTATTATGGCAATGATGACTAAGAGTCAATTATATTGATATGAACATGACTTATCTCCTATGCTCATTAACTATGTCTTATGTTGACTTATGTTCATATGATGCTGATATTGGAGACCATACGACTATGATGATTATATTGTGACTATGTTATTGCCTCTTATGCTTATGTCTTATGTTGACTAACTATTTTAGATGCTATTATTTGTTGTTCTAGCTTTCATACTTGGTATATTTTGTACTAACACATATTGCCTACATTCTAATCAAATGTAGGTGTGGAGACTTGAATTGCTTGGAAGATAGGTTTCTAGAAGTTGCAAGAGTTGAAGATCTTGGTGTGTCCTCATAGCTTCGAGGTCAATAACCACGTTACCTTTATGTCTTTATTTTTATGTTTTTAGACTTTGTATGGGCTGCGTCCCAAAGACTTTTATTCAAGAGTTAAATAGATTGTTTGAGACAAAGACTTCCGGTTGATTTTATGAAATAAGATATTGATTGTAAAAGGTTTAAATTTTCCCGTATTCTCTATTATCTTATGTTAAAAATGTGCTAAGGGCTTGTATGCAACCCCTTCAAGGTCAAGTACGCCGTGTTACGACTAGGGAGTGCTCTCAGATCGTGACAAACTTGGTATCAGAGCATAAGATTATGGGATAAACTTTTAGGATTGTCTCAAACCACGCCTAAGTAGAGTCTTATTAATGGGTGTGAGTTGCGACATATTTTATGAATAGGAGGATTTTGGATGCTTAGGAATAGTTGAACTTCTTCATTCTGTTAGTCGTTCCATGAAAGTTTAGCTCTAGTAGGTCTTTCTTCTAATGTTTGCCTATGATTTTTCAGGTTATGGCAAATACTAAAGCTAATGCTAGGAGAGAAGGAGAAGACAATGGGGATCAAGAGATTCCTCCCCAAGCTCCAAATCAAGTTCCTCCTCAAGTTCCAAATGACCTTCTAATTGGGAATGCCACTCTTGGAGAGTTTAGGGCTTCTATGCAACTATTGGCTCAAGCCAATAGAGAGATGGTGGCTCCGGCAAACCCTATAGGTGGAATGGGTCCTTTTAGGGTGAGAGAGTTTTTGAGAATGACC
>JAJOOH010014172.1:0-14662 GCA_029582605.1 Solanum gracilifrons | reverse complement strand
AGGTGAAATTCCCTACTTGGAGGACCAATCACTTAGGGATACCTAACTTACCAACTTTGCATGCAAAACACTAGGAAATGATTACTATTATTAGGATTACTGTGTTATGAGCTTATAGGGAACACATATGCCCTAGTTTCTCTCTCATATTGATAACTCAAAATTTGAATCTAGCGTACTTGTTACTTAATCAACAATCTGTTACTTGCTTACAAACCCCCCCTTTATTTACTTGTCTCGGAAATAGTTTGACTAAACAGATATAATAGTGAGTTAAGTTTAAGTCTGAACCATATTCCTCGTGGGATCGACCACAACCTACAAGTTGGGTTCTTTATTTGACAACGATCGCTTATACTTCTCTAGGGCGATGTAATTTGAGCGTATCAATGTCCAGTCTCCAAGATCAACCGATAAGTCCCTATGCCTTCAATTTGAGCCTTCATACAATTTCCCATGAACAAGAAATCGTTATTTGGATTTGTAGCTTGGATCATAGTGAATCCCTTTCTTTTCAAACCAAGCTTTACATTTCTAGCAATCTTTCCGATATTGTCCTTTCTTTCTACAGAACACATCAACCTTGAGTTCCTTATGATCATCCTTTGAAACTTTAGCAGGTGCTTTTTTCTTCTTAAATTTGTTGGCCTTAACTTTGAGTCCTTTACCATTTCATTGACCCATGAGGTTAATGAAATGACCTCTTTGTTTCTTAAGTCTTGACTCTTCTTAAGTAAGCATACTGGATAATTCACTAACATCCCTGTTATCCTTAATAGTGTTATAGTTAATTTAGAATGGTCCATACTCAAGAGGCAATGAGTTCAGAATAAAGTGAACCAAGAAGGTGTCATCCACTTTCATCCCTAAGGTCCGAAGTCTTGTTGCAATGTTAGTCATCTTGATGATATGATTTTGCATACTACGCGACCCATCAAACTTCATGGTCGTGAGTTCAACCATTAGTGTACCAGCGAGAGACTTATCAGTAGAACGAAACGTTCTTCCACAAACTTTAGGTATTCCCTGACACTTTATGTTTGTGAAATAGTACTCTTAATGTTGTTAGCAACAGTCATTCACATGAACATAAGGCTTAATCTGTTAGAGCGCTCCCATAATTTATAAAAATACTTCTCATCCTCACTGCTCTTATCAGTAATGGAAGTAAGTTTGTTTTTCAGCAGAGCCAAGTCAAGATCCATCACACCTAAGTGGAACTGAACTTGTTCATGCCATTCAGAAAATTTCAATCCATTGATCACAGTTACAGATTAAGCATGTGAATGAAGAGGAATAACTGCAAAATAGATACACATGCTCACAAATCAGAAATTAATGTATTTTCAGTAAAACAATAAAAGTATATCGTAATTCTCTTCTTTGGGTAGATACTACGACACACTATCATAATTTTAATGCCATTTATCTTTAATAGGAAATTATATATTTTTAGCCAAACATATACGACATATTTGGATATACAATATATTTTTGATTGAAAATATTAATTTACCTCATTATGTTTACTATTCGTAGAATGATTGATTCATCTTTGGGTAAATTCTTAAGTTCTAGCAATAGTGAAAGTCAATTTATCTATTTATTTTTAATATAGGCATTTCATTAACTTTCATAGTTGGATGAAAATTTTATGAATGCAAATCTTTCTTAACCATACTAGTTTGGCCACTTTGGTGACTAACAAACTATATAGATACAAATGCACACATAATATCATAAAATTTTGTGCATGTGAATAATTTTAGCATATTTTTCTTAGCCATACTAGTTTGACCATTTTGGTGACTAACAAACTATATAAATATAAATGCACACATAATATCATAAAGTTTTTTGCATGTGAATAATTTTATACATTTTAGTCTGGCCACTTTGGTGACTAACAAACTATAGAAACATAATACATGCATCAAGTGATCATAAATGTTATATGTGTAGACGTTAATTTCTCTAGTTTGGCCACTTTGGTGACTAACAAACTATTTTGCACTAAGTACACATATTATTTATTGCTTAGTATAACGACCACTTTAATTTAGTGCACAATTTAAAACAAAACATAATTATTACATTATGGGAATATTAAGATTTTTATAATTTGTGCAAATTAAACTTTGCTAAAAATACTTCATTAACATTTATGATCACTTGATGCATGTATTATGTTTCTATAGTTTGTTAGTCACCAAAGTGGCCAAACTAAAATGTATAAAATTATTCACATGCACAAAATTTTATGATATTATGTGTGAATTTGTATTTATATAATTTGTTAGTCACCAAAGAGGCCAAACTAGTATGGTTAAGAAAAATATGCTAAAATTATTCACATGCACAAAATTTTATGATATTATGTGTGCATTTGTATCTATATAGTTTGTTAGTCACCAAAGTGGCCAACCTAGTATGGTTAAAAAAAATATGCATTTATAAAATTGTCATTTATCTATGAAAGTTAATGAAATGCCTATATTGAAAATAAATAGATAAATTGACTTTCACTATTGCTAGAACTTAAGAATTTACCAAAGGGGAATCAATCATTCTACGAATAGTGAACATTATGAGATAAATTAATATGTTCAATATGTACGTGAGTACATGACGTCAAAATAATAAAAGAATTTCTTCGCATGAAACAATGAAAATATAAAAAGCAATCTTAACTTTTCAAAAAAGAATCACCGCAGAAGAACATATTCCTTTCTTCTTTTTTTCCTTTTTAGAGAAGATCCCTTTTCTAAAGAATTTCTAGTGTAAGAATATCAAATAATTTTACTATTAGACAAAATAATCTCTGATGCGGTTATATAATTTATGAAGATTATCCGTTCAAACAATCCAGGCGCTGATGCCACATATAAGATTAAATACTTAGAATCTTGAACATGATAATCTTACATAAAGATTGTTAGGGGCACATACCTGATGTGGAAGACATCATCACAGAGAAAAGTGGAAGCGTTAGTCGTAAATTGGTTTCTACCTCCTAGTCCTAGCCTTACGTTACCACAATCGTCGGCGATGAAATTAATGTAGAGAATATGTGGTAACCCTAATGGGTGAAGGGAGGACCAATTTATAGAGGTTATGACTTAATCTAGTATGTACATCGAGTAACCAATGTACGAACGAGATTTATTCTTTATTAAATATTATTTATGGTATTACTTGGGTCATAAGTAAACTTGGGCCATAAGTAAGAATTATTCCTACAAGATTTTCTTAGACTTCTTTTCTGTACTTGAGATCTCTATATGTAACACCTTATAATTTTTTTGAGCTAAGACTCGAACCATCCTTCGTTGTGAGTAGGATTTTACTGAGGAATTTAAATTTTCTTAAGCGTTAAGGTCACTAGATGTATCACCTTGAGTTCCAAAAAGAACTAAAGAGAATTCATTCAAGTCATTCGTAAGTTTTTTAAGTTTTGGGTCAACTTCAACAACCATAACTTTCATTAATGATGAGTTAGGTGTCTCCTAAGATATTAACTGAAAGGACTTTGGATTATCTTTCCAATGCCATTGTGTTTGCTAAGTTTCGAGTTTGGATGAGTGAGATATGCCTTTTTGAAGTCAGACTGTCTAGTTAAGGAAAGTTATCTGAAAATGTGAGGGGTATTTTGGTCTTTTCCTTACCCAGTCAGATTTAATTCATTTTTAGTAAGGTTTTAGAAGTCTAAACTGATTTGGTTCAGTTTTAAAATCCTAATATATGCTTAGGGTTTTAGAAGAGAGTTCAAGAAGAGAAAAGAGGAGAGGTTCAAGGCGTTGTCAAGATTCTTGAGTTTTCTTGCGGAGTTTCGCCAAAGGGTTGATTCCTAAGAGGTATGTAAGTTTTTATAGTGTTGGGTTCATTCACCCACACGCCAATCATATTTTACATTACCGAATTCATCCCTAGAGATTGAGAAATTAAGTTCTTGATGAGTTTCTTGAAGAGTTGTTATTCATTCTTGAATCTTGATGTTTGGTTGAGTTCTTGAGGCGAAGATTTTGTTAAGGGGTTGAGTAAATTGATAGTTCTTGAGTGGGTTTTGCTAAAATTAATCTGGGTTATAGTAATTCGAGAGTTTTTACCTTAGAATTTCAGTGGGTATGAGTTGAATCGGGTTTGAGAGAAGAAGAACAGATCGGGCAGAAATTGGCGCCCAAGTACGCATCGTGGACTTGCTCCCCTAGAGAGAAATCTCACTCTCTGTATTGCGGAGAGAACGCGGACTCCACTGTTTCAAAAATTATTTCGCGACTAAATATTATAATTTATCTCCGCATCGCGGACTTTCTCCCCAGACAGTGTTTTTCGGCCGTTTCTCATGATTAACTATCTAAAACTCATTTAATCATCACGATATCCTTCATATCATGAATCATAACTCTTGAATTCATAGTTCAAATTCAAGAAAGAGTTAAGAGTAGAGTTCAAGAAAGTCTTTGAGTTAAATTGTGAATCATTTGAGATCAACTAACGATTTGAGCTAAGTTTTGAGCAAGTGAGTATGAGAACGAGAAGATTCGTATACATGAGTTCCATATTGTTATTTAGATCCCTGAGTTGAGTCGTTCATGCCCATAAATTTCGCATGAACTTCATAAGTTGAGTATCTTTGAGAGGAGTAGTATCTTCAATGTCTAAGTCTTGAGTATTGAGTTCCTAACCCTTTTGAGATTATATTCCTAATTGTAGAACTATTACATGTTACCCATGAAGTTCTTGAGTTGAGTTGTTCATGCCCATAATTTCGCATGAACCCTATGAGTTGAACATTCTTGAGATGAGTAGTATCATGAAGTCCTTGAGTTGAGTTGTTCATCCCCATAATTTTTGCATGAACCCTCTGAGTTGAGCATTCTTGAAATGAGTAGTATAATTGAAGTTCTTAAGTTCTGAGTTGTTGAGTCCCGAGTATTGAGTTCTATGTGTGGTTGTTGAAAACCTTGAATTGAGTCGTTCACGTCCATAATTTGACATGAACCCTTTTTTAAGAAGACTTTTACAAAATTTTCTAAACTTGTTTTAAAACTTGAGCACTTGAGACGAGAAAGAGTAGAGTTGAGTTCATTTTCTTTAAAATGATATATGGGAACTAAGTATTCTCAAGAATAAATGTTTTCACATTTAAGATGAGAGGAAACAACGATTTCCAAAAGAATTTTTGAGCAGTTTTGAGTACCATCTCTTTTAAGAGAAAGAATTTGAGTAATAATCTCAAACCAGAGAAAAACATATGTTTTTAAACATATGAGCTAGTTATATTTTGGAAGTAGTATTGAGCACCGATATGGGGACGAGTTCAGATAACTCAAAGTCCTCATAAACCATGCAACCAATGTGGGTAGAAAGGGTCATACTTTTTAGATGATTCCTTAATGATTTTTAGCATAGACTGGTGGATCCACTTAGTAGTAGGTTCTATCCCCTGGCAAAGTATAGGACAGTTCTGGCAGCGTGGGCTAGACGTTGTATCATCACATAGCTCATAGTGATGGTTGTCACTACAGAGTTTATATCGTATTTTTATATACAAACTGAGTTATTATTGTATTCTTCAATACATTGAGTTGCTATCTACTATTTTAAAAAGCTTTCCATATATATTGCATCTTTTATTGTTACTTTATCTTGAGTTGAGTATCTTATTGTTGAGCTGAGCCTTATTTCTCTGAGTGTTGAACTATGTTTCACAGAGTTGAGATCTTATTGTTGAGTTGAGCTATATTTTGTCGAGTTGAGTATCTTATCCTTGAGTACTTCTGAATTGAGTAAGTTTGAGTACCTGTAAGTATCCTTGAGTATTCCTTGGATTAAGTAGAGTTGAGGTGAGTGAGTTAAGAAGAGATAAGTATGTTTCTTTTCCATCAGTTCAAGCTTATGTTTATTCTTTAGAATTCCCCTTACATGCTCGTACACTCCATGTACTGATGTCATTTGGCCTGCATCGTTTCATGATGCATATACAGGTAGTTAGGGTCATCAACAGGTGCTTCGTTGATACCACTTGCCATTCGAGTTAGCTATGGCGAGCCTCCTTGCTTTCAGAGGGTTTCATTTACTTTTTAGTTTAGTCAGGATGTCGTGGGTCTTGTCCCGACTTCCATCTTTGTCACTTAGAGGCTTCATAGATAGACAGTGGAGTTTGAGGAGTCTGTTTCATTTATTTTGTTAAATGTTTTAAAGACTTGAGTTGCCTATTTCTGGCGAGTTGAATATACTATTTTTATTCAAAGTTAGTCATTTGAGTTAAAGATTTGTAATTGAGTTCAATGAATTTTATTCAGTTTTTAAGCTTTGTCTGCTTGAGTTAGTCTTCCGCTTGTAGGCAGCCAGGATGAGGGTTCGCTTGGGGACCAACAATGGTTCTCGAGTGCCGACCACGTCCAGGGTGTAGGCTTGGGTCGAGACACTCTATGACTGGTAATTTTTGTGCAACGTAAATGAAGATTAAAAAAATATAGTACTTTAAGATTTCGGAGAAACGCTTTTCCTTAAGATAAAATGTTCTTGACAATATATTGTATGTATCGAAAATACGGATATTACCGAATGATCATATGTAATCTTAATAAAATAGTTTAATCCCATGTGAAGCACAAATAATTCACGTAGTCTAAATAATAAACTAAAAGGGGATATTTATGCAAACTAGTGCCCTCACGTTAGTATTATGGGCACCGAATTTGAATTTAATCATAGTCCTACATACTAATTTCGTAGAATAATCTATTTGCATATGGAGATATTATGAGTGAAATAATATAGATAAGTTACCAAGTTTAGAAATGTGTGTTATTTATAGGTTACTTTGTTTGATTAGTATCCCTTATAGTTTCTCAAATGATGATCTTCCCTCCTCTAGGTTCTATAATTTTGTTAGTCTTGATAGTAATGAAAAAAAATTAGTACACAAAGTAAAAATTGAACATGCAAAGAATTATGATATAATGTGTTCTCCTTGTTGCTTGAAGTTTTTCATGTCTAAACTTAAGTTATTATTCTGCAACATTGAGGATTAAGAATTATTGGTCTAATGAAATCCTACATACCAAGTTGTTATTAAAAATCTTAAATTTTTTGTAACAACCTCATAAATAATTAATGTTTAATAACTGATAGACTTTCCCTCTCTTAGGACTATCACTATCACCACTCTTTTAAAACGTTGTTACATGACCTACATGTCAAACAATCAACTTTACTGTGTCACATTCTTGCATTCTACCTTTTGTTTCTAATTAACATCAGAAAAGTTAAAGCTTAATTAGTTCAACCTTCATGATTCTTATCACTCAACTCATTGTGCTTCTAGAGAATTTATTATTTATTAAAAAAATAATGTTTTTTCACATGTACATCGATGCACATGGCCAGTGGAGATTCATATAACCGACCTCATCGAACTTGTTTGAGATCGAGGCCTAGTTGTTACATTGATGCTTTGTAATGTTGGGTTGAGTTGAAAATTAAACTATGCTACATCTACATCCTCTTTTCTTTAATAGGAACAAGTCGTTATCAAGCCATCAATATTTTTTGAAGGTTTATTGCAATGCTTTTGTAGGATGAAATTCTCGAAGTGGCTGGTAGGTAAAATATACAAAGCAGGAATGTCTCTCCTTGTCATAGATACAAAAAATAAGTTTGTTTCTACAAATTTTGCCGAAGAGTAGCTCAAGGTTTGTCGTCTACTAGTTTTATTTCATGCACTTCTTCCAAATGCTACTGATATCTCACAAATTGTCTTTTCAACTATTGATTTGTACTATTATTTGCCAAATTCTTCATATGTTGTCATATCTGCAACAACAAAAGATGCTTTATATATCAACATTAAAGGAATCTTGACTTGAAACTTGATTCAGTATAATTGTAAATATTATTTTTCATAATAGAGTATTGAGAGGATTTATGAGCGTGCTTGAAAATTCTCATTTTTTGTTGTACTAATTAAACCTTTTCTCCTTTCAAATGTACATTCAGAATTTCTTTTTCTGGGCTTTAATTTTGGTTTCAAAGGAACAACTTGTCACTATTTTTTTAGAGTACCACCACCACTTTAAGTGTCTATGATCAGTATAATTTCATATATCTGCCTATTCTCAATGAGAATTATCAAAATGGAATCGTGTCAACTTTAAGGGGTTATCTAGGTATATGACAAAAATAAAAGTCCAAACCCTTGAAAAAAATCTAATGAACATCTAAGTTAATTTCACATGTTGTAGTAGGTAATTTTTATCTTATATTCAAGATTACGAATTCCTATTGTTATACTTTGAATAATTCATACCAAGGCTACCTCAAACGATGTTGTTTTGAGGTAGCATTTCGGAGAAGGGGAAAACGAATAATAAAAAATAAAATAGTAAAAGAATTGACAAAATCCTCTCATAAGTGCAACCAGTTATGAATCTAGGAATTTCATTAAGAATACATAAGGTTTGAATATATACATAGTGTAATTTTTCGACGAAGAATGTCCAATTGATTATCCTTCATTTTATGTGGCTATGTCACTGAGTGCAATCAGATCCATCTTAGTACTAGTAAAACGGTCATGAAATTCATTATCAATCTTGATTTGAATTTACTTATGAGAAATCATATATACAACATTAATCAAGGATCTCGAAAAGATGAATAAAGGATCATGATCAATTAATTTTTCTTATTTACATTAGTTTAAACAAGAACCTGAGACTACTAACGTGGTGTACATTCTTTTGTAAATGTGATATAAAAGAGGCTCATTATTAACTTACATCTTACTAATTAAATTATAAAAAGATAATAAATAAGTAGTTGACGAAAAGAAATCTAACAAATAGGCGAAAACAATATGCTAAGGTTGAAATGACAATGATAAGAATGATTTATTAAAATATCAATCTCCTCTTTAGTATTAGTTGCTATTTTTCAAGAAAGACAAATTGATTATAACAATCATATAAACTATCTATTTCTGAATGAGGCATTCAACAATTTTTGCCATTAATACAAAATCAAATTGTTTCCTACTTCTATCTCTCATTTCAGGCATTGTCTTACTACCAAGTGCATTCTGACAGTCACTTACGAATTTGAGACATTTTGACATTGAATCTTTCAAGTCATTATAATCCCTTTTAATTAATGATCGAGTAGAATCTTGGAGTAAACTTATCAATAATTTATAGCCTTTGTCACAAATAGCATACAAGTCTTGCTTTACTTTGTCATTTGATTCTGTTATAGCTTTCTGTATGAATGCATGATTATTGTTAGCATTTTGTAACGATTGACTACGAGAAGCCCATGTTAATTACTTCATCAGGAACATATGAATGGGTAGGTAAAATTTGTTTGAAAGTGCTTAATCAAAATTTGAGATCTTGTACTTGTCTACATATACTTGTTATTAGTGCATCATCTGCACGAAGGTCACACAAAGAGATTTGAAAGTTGAAAATATTTGCAACAAGTACTAAAAAAAGTATGCAATAAAAAAAGAAGTCATTTTAATTTCTTGAATAATTGTTGTTTTTATATTTGAAGTGAATGCAAGTATATATATGGTAAATGTATGCAATTTATATGTTAGATCATGTTTATGGCAAGTAATAATTAATATATAGTAAGTACAAACTTCTTTTGTAACAACAATGAATAATGTGTGATTATATGTAGATTCCAGAGGCGGAGTTATGCCTTGGCGAGGGTGGTCAAATAAACAACCTACGTCGAATTTTTTTTGCAAGTATATATATTAAATATCGATATGTTTGGATATATTCTCATTGTTGAACACCCTTGACATAGTAAAGGAAGTTAGCCCAATGGTTAAGGTTGTTCAAAGTTGCCTTAGTGTTTTGGAATCGAGTCCAAGCTTAGGCTTTTTATTTAATTTTTTGTTGTTGTTCCGTCTTTTCTTAAAAGGGCAAGACTTAGGCTTTTGTGGCCTGGGTTCGAGCCCAGGCTTAGGTGTTTCGCTTAATTTTTTTTTTGTTTCGTTATTTCTCTTTAAAAAGGTAAGATTTAGGCTTTTTGTTCACTTTCTTTTTGGTTCCATTTTTTCTCTTAAAAAGAGAACAAAGGTGACCTTTTTCAAGTCAAGAAAACAAAAAGTCCTATTTTAACTTTTCTTAATTTAAAAAAGGAATAGATTTCTAGGTATTAAATAAAACCTTTTAATTTTTTTGTCTACTCCTTCTCCTAAAAACCCTTTACAACTTTACTCTTTACATTTCTCTCTTCTCAATTTTCATACACATTTGCAAGTTTTAAGAAATTGAAAGCTTTAATCATTGTATATTGGAATTGCTCATATTAAAGATACTACTGCTTTATCTCTAAGGGAAGCAACTATAGATGTACTTGCTCACCATTCTTTGACTTTATCTAATGTACGTGGGCAATGTTACGATGGGGCAAGAAATATGCAAGGTAAGCTAGGTGGTCTTAAAATGTTTATTAGACAAGAAAGTAGATCGGCTCATTTTGTTCATTATTTTACTCATCAACTTCAACTGATTCTTGTTATGGTTTCTAAAAAGTGTGTTCAAGTTGGTGAACTTGTATTATCAATTTCAAATATTTTAAATGTGTTGGAGGCTTCTTTTAAACGTGTGGATAATTTTTGAGAATCTCAAAAAAGTATCTCCAAGAGGCATTGGATATGGTTGAACTAGAAACGAGAAAAGGGTTGAATCAAGAACTTGGTCTTATTAAAGCCGGTGATACTCGTTGGGGATCCCACTACAAGTCATTTGGAAACATTATTAGTATCTTTGATTCTATTGTTGATGTACTTGATACTCTTGTT
Organism: Solanum gracilifrons; assembly: GCA_029582605.1. Classification (NCBI taxonomy): domain Eukaryota; kingdom Viridiplantae; phylum Streptophyta; class Magnoliopsida; order Solanales; family Solanaceae; genus Solanum; species Solanum gracilifrons. The sequence goes on along the minus strand of JAJOOH010014172.1, from coordinate 3,837 downwards.
GTAAATGTAACACATTGGAAGTTAGAGCAAGCGCATCGGCATTTCTGAGAAGTTGTCAAACGTTTGAGACTATTTTCTTATTGCATTTGATGACTGATGTTTTAGGACTCACAAATGATCTTAATGTTTCATTACAGAAAAAGGAGCAAGATATTGCAAATGTCATGATTCTTGTAAAAGTAGTAAAGAGAAGGTTTCAAGGTTTAAGAGATAATGAAGGGGATCCTCTCTAGAAAAAATATTGGATTGGATTCACTTAAAGAAAAGGTTGAAGCATTTTGTATCAAGCATGGCATTTCATTACCCAATTTTGATGATCCATATGCTAATACTGGAAGATCACAGCGTAAAGTAGTAATTTGTACTACTTTGCACCTGTCACGGCCCGAGCTTACACCCTAGACGTGGCCGGCACTCGAGAACCGTTGTTGGTCCCCAAGCGAACCCTCATCCTGGCTGACTACAAGCGAAAGACTAACTTAAGCATACAAAGCTTAAAACAGAATAAAATTCATGAAAACTTAAACACAAAGATTTAACTCAAAAGAAAACTTTGAATAATATAATATATTCAACTCACCAAAAATAGGCAACTTAAGTCTTAAAAAATTTAACAAAATAAATGAACAAACTTCTGAAACTCTATTGTCTATCTATGAATCCTCTAACTGACAAAGACGGAAGTCGGGACAAGACCCACGACATCCTAACAACTGATATAAATGAAAAGTAATGAAATCCTCCGGAAGCAAGGAGGATCACCATAGCTAACTCAAACTCTATATGGTATCAAAGAAACTTTTATTAATGATCCTGAATACCTAGATCTGCATCATGAAAAGATGCAGGCCAAATGGCTCAATAATGGAATGTATGAGCATGTAAGGGGAATTCTAAAGCATAACATAAGCTTGAACTTGATAAAAAGGAAACATGCTTACCTCTTCTCAACTCACTCAACTAATCAACTCAAAAATAAAATATTCAACTCAGTGAAATAAGGCTCAACTCAATAATAAGATATTTAACTCAATGAAATAAGGCTCAACTCAGTAATAAGACACTCGACTCTTGGTACTCAAACTCTGGATACTCAACTCAATATAAAGCAACAATAAGAAATGCAATATATGGAAAGCTTTTAAAATAATAGAAAGCAACTCAATATATTTAAGAATACAATATACTCAGTTTGTATGCAATGATACAATATAAACTCTATTTGTATATGAAAATACAAGTAAACTCTGTGTAAATAAAAATACAAATATCTCTGTGGGAATTTCTCTAACCGACAACCATCACTTAAGAGCTATTGTGATGATACAGTGAATTTTCCTCACGCTGCCAGGGCCGTCCTATACCTTGCCAAGGGTATAGAACCTGACTACTAAGTGGATCCCTATGCTAAAAAGCACTAAGGAATCATCTAAAAAGTATGACCCTTTTCTACTCATGGTGGCTACATGGTTTATAGGGGCTGTGAGTTATTTGAACTCTGCCCCATATCGGTGCTCAATACTACTTCCAAAATATGATACTAGCTCTTATGTTTAACAACATACTTTTTTCTGTGATTTGAGATAATTGCTCAAAAACTTTCTCTTAAAAGAGATGGTACTCAAAACTGCTCAAAAACTCTTAATTGTGAAAACATTTACTCTTTTCTGAAAACTAGCTCAAATGCTCTTTGGAAATCAAGGTTTCCTTTTCTTGTTTAAATGTGAAAACATTTTCTCTTTGGGAATACTTAGTTCCCATATAATCTTTTGAAGAAACTGAACTTCACTTTTACTCTTACTCAACTCGATGCTCAAGTCTTAAAACAAATTTAAAGCATTTGTAAAAGACTTCTTAAAATATGGTTCATGTCGAATTATGGACGTGAACGACTCAATACAAGGTTTTCAATAACCATAGATAGAACTCAATACTTGAAACTCAAGAACTTCAATGATACTACTTATTTCAAGAATGCTCAAATCAGAGGGTTCATGCGGAATTATGGGCATGAACAATTCAACTCAAGGACTTCATGGGTAACATGCAATAGTCCCATGATTAGAAATATAATCTCAAAGGGAAATAGAAACTCAATACTCAAGACTTAGAACTTGAAGATACTACTCCTCTCAATGATGTTAAATTTATGGAGTTCATGCAGAATTATAGGCATGAACAACTCAACTCAAAGGTCTACATAACTACATGGATCTCATGTATACGAATCTTCTCATTCTCTTACTTACTTCCTCAAAACTTAGTTCAAATCAATAGTTGATCTCAAAGGATTCACAATCGAACTCAAAGGCTTTCTTGAACTCTACTCTTAACTCTCTCTTAAATGTGAATTATGAATTCAAGAGTTATAGTTCAAGATATGAGGGATCTTGGTGATAGTGTAGACTCATGAATACATTATCCTCACTCTCATGCTCACTTACTTGAGTCTTGAAACAAGTTACTAGAAGTTGTAGAAAACTCCCCAAAAGGACTCTCTCAAAATGTTCGGAAGAACTCTCAAGACTAAACTCTTAACTTTACCTTGAATTTGAATTATTAATTCAAGGTTATGAATGATTTCTAAGTGTTTGAAAGTAGTTTAAAGTGTTTAGAATTATAACATCTCGCAACTAGAAAGAACTAGAAGGAATTTTAAAATCTGAAAATAGTTATTTTTGGAAAGTATAAGGAAATCTGGAAAATTTTAAGTAAGTTAAAATGATTTTTTGGTAAAATTCAAACGACCATAACTCCTAACTCAGGATGAGTTAGGTGTAGTTCAAGATATGGTTGGAAAACTCCTGGAATGATCTTTCTAAAGCCGCTAAGTTTGAGCGATTCCGAGTTGGTATGAGTGAGTTATCCCCTTTGGAAGTGGGGTTGTCCGAATTAGCAAATGTTCAATCCGGATTTTTGAAGGGTAGTTTGGTCTTTTCCTTACCCGATTAATTAAATCCGTTTTAGTAAATTTAAGTGGACTCAAAACTGAGTTAGTTCAGTTTACGCTTTTAAAAAATATAGTTAGGGCTTTTGGAGAAAGGACGCAAGAGAAAGGAGAAGAGGAAAAGCAAGATTCGCCAAGAATGATCGATTTTGGTTGTGGATTAGCCAAGGAATTGATACTACAAGGTATGTGAGTCTCTCATAGCGTTGGGTTCATCCACCCACGCACCAAGCATGTTTAATTCAGTGAGATTCATCCCGGAAGAGTTGAAAAATTGATGTTCTTGACAAATATTCTTGAATTCGAATGTTGTTAGCGAAGTAGGACGAATTGAGAAGTTATGAGATCCTTACATTGAGTTTAGGGTTGCTTTGAGTTAGTTTCTTAAGTATACATGTTGGGTATCGGGATTTAAAACGAATTTGAGGATGATAATCGAATTTAGGTGGTTTGAGGAAGGAACAAGTCGAGTAAGGTTCATGAAACAAGTCCGCATCGCGGACTTGTTCCCCAGTGAACAAAAATCTGCTCCGCGTCGCAGAGAGGACGTGGACTCCTCTATCTCAAAATTTATTTTCGCGAGTAACTATTTAAAATACCTCCGCGTCGCGGACTTGTTCAAAGACGGTGATTTCGTAACTTTTCTCAAGTTTAGCTATTCGAAATCATTCCTAAACATCAAGAGACATTTCCTATCACAAATCATAATCCTTGAGTCCATAATTCAATTCAAGGAAAGTTAAGAGTCAATTCAAGTGAAGTTAAGAGTCAAGTCAAGTGAAGTCATCAAAGTTTCAAGGGTCTTTTACAAATGTTTTAACTTTGTTTTAAGACTAAAAGTTTCAAGTTAAGCTAAGACTAAAGAGTTGAGTTCATTTCTCAAAGAAGCT
>JAJOOH010014171.1:0-12391 GCA_029582605.1 Solanum gracilifrons | reverse complement strand
AATAATTTGTGTGCTAGGAGATATGACCCTCCAAAGTAGACCCTCGAAAAAGGCTTCACTTGGAAATTTCGGATTTTGATATGGTTGCTCTAAAATTTGGGTTAGACCCATTTCCCACTCAATTTGACCCCGTAAACAAGAATATGAAGTCGGATTTTTGAAAAACGAAATGGATTTTTTTTTATATAGCTAAACAAGTTTCCGGTAACTTCCGAAGCACATTTTTAAGAACTTTTTGGGTCATTTCAGGTGTGTTGTGAATTGGGGGTTTGGAACTCTTAAATTAGCTCTATATTTCTTGCACGCCTCTATGGCGGGATTAGTGCCGCCAGGGCGGGACCGCTGCAGCGGGATTGGGCCACCAAAGCTGGACAGTCGCGAATTCAGTCGGTATTAAAAGAAGAAAATGTTATTATTCTTCAATTTTTTACTTTGAGAGCTAAGGAACGATCCCATGTGTTTTCTTGAAGGTTTTCTATGACTTTTGGTGCTAAAGGTAAGGATTTAACTCCCCGAATCCATTTTTTGATCTGTAAAACTTGGTTTCTTGGGTAATTATCGATGGGGGATGATTTTGATTTGGGATTTATGGTGAAAGAAACCATAATCTAGGTATGGGGATCAAGGTTCGACCTAGGGTTGATATTATTGATTATAATCCGGGTAATTAGGTCTTGTTTTGATCCTCATATTATTATGATTGTTTATAGACCAAGAACAAGCGAAAAGAATCTGGAAAGGGAAGAATCAAGTTTCGTAGGAGGATTCAAGCTTTGTTTAAGGTAGGTGAATGTTGTGATTTCATATTGTGTGATATATATTTGTACTTCCTACATTATATTGCATGTATATAATCGAATGTTGCTTTATTGATCAAACTAATTGTAATGAGTATGAGCAAATAACTATATGTCATGAATCACCTCTTAATTGTATGATTGTGAGAATGTACATTGTGATTGTGATTGTGGTATGCTGAATGGAGTGGGTGTCACGTTCCGACACACTAACTGGGATCAGATGTCACGTACCGACATAAATATTAGAACGGGTGTCACGATCCGACACACTAACTTGGAACAGGTGCCACGATCTAGTACAGTAATTGTTTGGGTATGGGTTCCGTGAGAGGACCAATGACTTGTTATACATACACTTATTGGTGAGGATGTTGAACTATACATTGATCCCAAAATGATATTGATATTGTATATGTTCGGTGTATGCATGCTTATGATGTTATAATTAGTTTCTTATATTTCACTTAGTGGGATAGCCGCGTGATCCTACTAGTACATTATGGTTGTGTACTAATATTGCACTTGCTCTTTGTTTGTTGATAGATGGCATCTTCAAGCGGCTACTGGCAGACTTCGTTTTGAAGATCAATGATCAATCGAATTCAAGAGTGAGTCAGTTCTTCCTGGCTGCCAGGAGTTCTCTTTTTTCTTAGTCCATCTTATTCAGACTTAGATTAGCACATTAGATATTCCTATGTTTAGTTTGGGTTGTACCTATTTTTCCTTAGACTTGTTGAACTTTAGAGTTTTGGTACATTCACTTTTAGGTTCTAGGCATTATTTACGCAATCGTTTGTTAGACTTTTAGAGTTTATGGGAACTCTACTTTCTTTCTGCATTTAAACCTGCTTATGTATCTTTAAATGTGTAGTATCTTTGTTAAGGCTGCTTTGTTGGGTTGTAGTAATGGTTTTCCCACCGGAGGGTTAGTGTGGATGCCAATCACGATGGTCTGGGTCATGACAAAGTTGGTAGCAGAGCCATATGTTTGTTGATCTCGTTGTACCAAAACGAGTGTAGTAGAGTCTTGCAGAACTGTACAGAGACGTCTGTACTTTTCTTTGAGAGGCTATAGGACTTTAGGAAATGTCTTTGTTTCTTTGTCTCCTTTCATGCTATAACTTGGTTCCAATTTGTATCTAGTGATCCAAATTGGTATCTAATCTCCTTTATTCTCCTATCCGCAAATGATTAACACTAGGTTCAATGGCGTCAGACCCATAGCTACTGTCAATGCACCAGTTGAGGAATCCGCAACAAAAGATCGCGGTCGAGGCAGGGGTAGAAGAAGAGCAACGGGTAGAGGCCGAGGAAGGGTAGCACCTACTAGGGATGGAGCACCAATTGAGAATGCTCCCATTAATGAGAATCCTTATGCACATCATGAAGAGATCGAGGAGAATGTAGAGGTTTAGAATGATGAGGATGTTGGACAAGAGGAAGAGGTGCAGGCTGAGACTACAAGTATTCTTCCTTTAGACCCAGTATTAGCTCAACAAATTATGTCCTTCCTGAAAGGATTGGTTGGTCCTGGAGTGCTTTCCTCTATTCAAGCAACTCAAACTCCCGCCAATCGCCCTATTGCTATCACTACGCCCAAGGTAGGTTGAACTGTAGGTACTGATGCTTTCTTCCGTCCTTTGTTGGGTCCTGTTATGACTGGTAATGAACATGAGATGTTGACTAAGTTCTTGAAATTGAAACCACTTGTGTTCCATGCTTCCGAGAGTGAGGACGCCTATGAGTTCATTCTAGATTGTTATGAGAGACTTCATAAGTTGGGAATCGTTCATCAGCATGGAGTAGAGTTTGTAACTTTTCAACTTCAGGGCGAGGTTAAGTAGTGGTGGAGAGCTTATATGGAATGCAAATCTTCAACTTTATCCCCACTCACTTGGACCCAGTTTCATGCTCTGTTCTTGGAAAAGTATGTGCCCCGGACTTTGAGAGATCGCAAGAAGGATGAGTTCATGGCTTTGGAGCAATGTGGTATGTCTGTGGCTACTTATGAGGCTAAGTTTCATGCTTTGTCTAGATATGCTACGCAATTGGTGACTACTGAGGAAGAGAGGATATGTCTATTTGTGAAGGGCTTGAATTCTGAGTTACAGGTATTGTCTGTGCACATGAATTCTGTAGGGAAACGTTTTAATGAGGTAACAGATTTTGTGAAGAAAGTGGAGGGGGTGAGGCGAGACGGTTAGGCCAAGGCATTGGCTAAGAAAGCTAAGAATGTAGGTAACTTTCAGGGTTCCTACTCCAAAGGTTCAAGTAGGCCAACACTTGCAGCCCGTCCAATTCAGTCTGCTATGCCCGCTTCTACAGGTAATTACTTGGGAACTCCATCTTAGAATTTGATTCAGGATAGCCAGGGATCCACACCTTCGGCGGGTAATGCCATCATTTGATCGCACTTGTTATAACTGTGGGGAACCTGGGCATATGAGGAGAGATTTTGCCCACCCGCGCATGATGGATTCCATGCAGCAGCTACTAGAGCAATGGTACCGGTGGGAAATTATAATAATGGTCGACGACGTCCACAAGGTGGGCGAGGAGGAAATCAGCGAGGCCTTGGAAGTCACAGAAATGGTAACGCAGGAAGAGGAACAGTGTAAACAGGCAGACAAGTCGCCCGTCATGATGACAGGGCTCAGTGTTATGCCTTTTCGGGCAAGACCGAGGCAGAGGCGTCTGACGCAGTGATCACATGATCTATTCTTGTTTTTGACCAGATGGCTAATGTGTTATTTGATCCGGGTTCTAATTATTCCTATGTGTCAGTGAGATTTGCCTCAAAGTTTGATATGCTTTGTGATATACTTGAGCGCCCCATCTATGTTTCTACCCCCGTTGGAGAGTCTGTCATAGTAACCCATGTCTATTGTGGTTGTCCTATCTTGTTTATGGTCTTTCAGACTTGGGGTGATTTGGTTATTTTGGATATGACTGACTTTGATATAATCTTAGGCATGACTTGGTTGTCCCCCTATTATGTTGTGTTAAATTGTAATACTATGTGACTCTAGAGATCTCCGGTAGGGAAAAGTTAGAGTGGGAAGGGGTGTACAAACCTAAGCCAGCTAATATCATATCCTCCATTCGGGCTAGAAAACTAGTAGGGCAGGGTTGTTTAGCTTAATTGGCACATATTCGGGATGTTGAGTGTGAGTTTCCCTCTATTGAGTCTATCCATGTGGTGTCAGAATTTAGAGAAGTGTTTCCTACTGATTTGCCTGGTATGCCCCGGTTAGGGATATAGATTTCTGTATTGATTTAGAACGTGGTACTCATCCTATTTCCATCCCTCCATATCGTATGGCTTCATTAGAATTAAGAGAAAACAAGGCTAAAATCCAAGAACTTCTTGATAAAGGATTCATTCTTCCTAGTGCTTCCTCATGGGGTGGTCCTGTCTTGTTTGTTAAGAAAAAGGATGGTAGTATGAGAATGTGCATAGACTATCGCCAATTGAATAGGGTCACCATTCAGAACAAGTATCTTCTACCTCGGATAGATGATCTTTTTGACCAGTTGCAAGGAGCATCCATTTTCTCTAAGATTGATTTAACGTCTAGTTACTATCAGTTAAAGATTATGCCGTAGGATATAACAAAAATGGCATTTAGGGCCCGTTATGGGCACTATGAGTTTCTAGTTATATCGTTTGGGTTGACAAATACGCCTGCAACTTTCATGAGTTTGATGAATGGTGTGTTCAAGACCTTTCTTGATTCGTTTGTCATAGTATTTATTGATGACATTCTGGTTTATTCGAAAAGTGAGGAAGAGAATGCCAACCATCTTCGTACTGTTCTGGGTGTTCTTGGAAAACAAAAGTTGTATGCAAAATTTTCTAAAGTGTGAATTTTGGTTGATTTTGGTTGCCTTTTGGGGGCATGTAGCTTCGAAGGAAGGGGTAATGGTAGATCCCAAAATATTGAAGCGGTTAAGAATTGGTTCCGACCTAGCTCGGTGACTGAAGTTAGGAGTTTTGTGGGGCTCGCTAGTTACTATTGTCGTTTTGTGAAGAACTTTGCTTCTATTGCCACACATTTGACAAGTTTGACCAAAAAGGAGATACCTTTAGAATGGACTGAAAAATTTGAGGAGAGCTTTCAAAAGCTCAAGACTCTTTTGACCACAACACCTATTCTAGCACTACCGGTGGAAGGTAAATATTTTATCTTTTATTCTGATGCTTAACATTCGGGTTTGGGTGCTATATTAATGCAGGATAAGAATGTTATAGTTTTTCACTATAACAAATTCGATTATCAGGGACAAATAATTTCGTCATTTATAAATCATATTTCGTCACTAAAAATCTTGTGAGACGAAAAATAATTCGTCAATTATTCGTCGCTAAAAGTATACAAATACAATTTAGTGCTTTGTCACTAAAAGTATTATATTAACTATAAAAAGAAAATTCATCCCAAAATTCTTAAAAATTATTGACAAATTTATTCGTCGTAATTTTTTTTTTTGTAATTAATAGTATGCTTTGTAACTAAAAATGTTATGACTACCGACAAAATTATATCGTCGCTAATTATTTCACTTCAATCAGTGATGATATCAATTGTCTTGATAGTTATATATATTTCGTAGTTGAACAACCTTATTATACACTTTTCGATGCGACTTAAAGTCGTAAATAAACCCCTAAACAGCCTTATTATGCACTTTTCGACTTCTAGAGCTAAAGAACGAACCACAAGCGACTCCTATTCATTTTCACAATTCTTGAGGCTAAAGGTAAGCTTTTCACTCCCCGTACCCCACTCACAGTACTTATAACCTAAATTATATTTTTCAAATGATGCATTTTATAATTGTGTAATTTAAGTAAATTGATGAATTGAACTTTTTCATTTTTACAAAATCGACTGAATTCTTCGGTTTTAATATTTTCCCTCGTCAATTAACGAACGGATTCTGTCTATTTCTTATGAAGCACTTGTATTTTCTTTTTTTTTGTAAGTTGTACTCGTAATTATGAACAATTGTAGCAAAAAAAATTGTATTTAGCTATGAATTTTTTTCGTAGAAAATAGTTGAATTATTCACTACAAATTTTATGTTGTCGCTATTTAACACCTTAGATATTTTGTGATAATTTTTTTGTTGTCACTAAATCACAGATTGATTAGAGACAATTAAATGTTTGTCACCAATTATTTATATTATTAGTGAAAAAAATAAAAGTCATAATTCAATCTAAATTTTTATCGTTAAAACTTATAATATTTAAATATGAACTCTAATTTGTTGATATTATAACAACATATTTTTTAGATGAAATTTTTTTGTGTCCAAAAATTAATAAATTTTAAGACAAAAAATAATTTGTCATGAATTAGATACATTATTAGTGACGAAATAATGTGTCACCGATAACTTTAAGTATGTAACTAACACTACTTAACAAATGACGCCAATTAATTTTTTGGTGGAAGACTTTAGTCAACAAAATTTTGCTATGGATTTTTATGTTTCGTCACTAAAAGTATGTGTCTCATATATTTATGGACGAAAAGTAAATTTTGTCTCTAAAAGCGAACAATTAGTGACGAATTTGATGTCGTAGCTAATAATTTGGTAGCTATATACCATATTTGTTGTAGTGTATGCATCACAACAGTGGAAGGTGCATGAGAGGAATTACCACACACATGATTTAGAGTTGGCAGCGGTAGTGTTTGCTCTTAAGATCTGGCGATACTATCTTTACGGTGTTAAGTAAGTATTTACTGATCAATGCAGTCTACAACATGTATTCACTCAAGAGGATCTGAAGTTGAGACAACTAAGGTGGATAAAGTTACTCAAGAATTATGATGTGACCATCCAGTATCATCTGGGCAAGGCTAACGTAGTGGCGGACGCACTAAGCCGAAAAGCGGTGAGTATGGGTAGTTTAGCTTGTTGAGTGTGACTAAGGGACCTTTGGCCAAAGAAATTCAACGTTTGGAGTCTAAGTTCATGCGGTTGGGAATCTCAGAAAAAGGTGGGGTGTTAGCTAGCATTGATGTAAGGGCCACATTCATTGAGGAGATCAATGTCAAACAGTTTGAGGATGAACAATTGAAAGAGCTCAAAAATAAATCCGTTTCTGGCAATTGCATAAGAGACCACTCTTGATGTGAAAGGTGTACTCAGTTTTAGACGAAGAATTTGTGTTCCTAGAGTGGGCAACTTGATTCAGAGATTATTGGCAGAATCTTATGGTTCAAGGTATTCCATTCATCCGGGTGTGACTAATATGTACCAAGACTTGAAGCGACTATATTTGTGGCCTGGCATGAAGAAAGATATAGTGGAGTTTGTGACTAAGTGTCAAAACTGCCAACAAGTAAAATATGAGCATCAAAGGCCTGCAGGTTTGCTTTAGAGAATGCCGATTCCGGAATGGAAGTGGGAAAGAATAGCTATGGATTTTGTGGTTGGTATTTCCAAGACATTGGGAAATTTTGATTCTATTTGGGTAGTTGTTGACATATTGACTAAGTCAGCCCATTTTATTCCCGTCAGAACAGACTATAATGCTCAACAATTTGCTAAGGTGTATGTAAAAGAGATAGTAAGGTTGCATGAGGTGCCCCTTTCTATCATCTCCGACCGTGGTATGTAGTTCACATCCAAGTTTTGGGAAAAAATGCCTGAGGAATTGGGTACTCAACTCACTTTTAGCACATCTTTCCATCCACAGAGGGACGGACAGTCTGGGAGGACTATCCAAGTGTTAGAGGACATGTTGAGGGCATGCATGATTGACTTTGGAGGTCATTGGGGTAAGTTCCTACCTTTATGTGAGTTCTCTTATAATAATAGTTACCATTCCAACATTAATATGGCACCATTTGAAGCACTGTATGGGAGGGGGTGTAGATCACACATATGATTGTTTTAGGCTGGAGATGTGGAACCTTTAGGGGTTGACTTGGTGAAGGATGCTCAAGAAAAGGTAAAAAGCATCTAAGCTAAGCTCGTAGAAGCCTAAAGTCGACAGAAAAAGTATGCGGATCATAAGGTAAGGGACATGGCATTTCAAACTGACTTCTTAAGGTATCACCCATGAAAGGGGTGATGAGATTGGGAAAGAAAGCCAAGCTTAGTCCTCGATACATTGGACCATTTTGAAATTCTTGACTATGTAGGGCCAGTTGCTTATAGATTGGCATTACCTCCTAACTTATCGGGATTTCATCTGATATTTTCATGTGTCTGTGTTGAAAAGATATCATGGTGACAAGGATTACATCATAAAATGAGACTCAGTTGTGTTAGACAAAGACTTTCAGTATGAGGAAGAATCAATTACAATTCTTGATCGTGATGTCCGGAAGCTTAGGACTAGAGAGATTATGTCCGTGAAAGTTCAATGGAAGCATCATTTGGTTGAGGAAGCCACTTGGGAAACCGAGAAGGACATGTGAGAAAAGTATCCTCAGTTGTTCGACAATTCAGGTACTACTCCACTCTTGCTTTAGCCTATTTTTCCTAGTTTATCACTCGGGGATGAGTGACGGCTAAATTGGTATCTATTGTAACGACGGGTTCCCTATCATTATGGAATTGCCAAAAGGAAAACTTTTTGGGTCGGAAAACGTTTTGTTAGTATCTTGAAATTTCCCAACCTAGTCTAGATTTAAACAAAATCAGAGTTAGTGAGGTGTAGGGAAATCTGGTAAAAAATGGGAGATCTAAATCTGAATTTTATCACACAAACAGAATAGCTAAGACGTTAAGAAAATGGTACGACTTTATGAAATCAAATTCGGGCGAGTAGAACTCTTGAAACTGACCTTAGCGTGAACAGGTATTTTCTAAGTGTCATTGGATGAAGGTGTGTTGTAAAATGGGGGCTTGGAACTCTTAAATTAGCTCTTTGTTTCCATGCAAGCTGCTATGGTGGGATTAGTGCCGCAAGGGTGGGGCCGCTGCAACAGGATTGGGCCACCACAGCGGGACAATCGCGAATTAAGTTGGTATTAAAACCCAAAAATGGTATTATTCTGCACTTTTTGACTTTGAGAGCTAAGGAACGACCCTAGGTGTTTTCTTAAAGGTTTTCCACGACTTTTGGTTCTAAAGGTAGATTTAACTCCCCGAATCCATTTTTCGATCCGTAGAATTTAGTTTATTAGGTAATTACAGATGGGGAGGGTTTTGATTTGGGATTTATGTTGGAAGAAACCCTAATCTGGGTATGAGGATCAAGGGTCGACCTAGGTTTGATATTATTGATTATAATCCGGGTAATTAGGTCTTATTTATTGATCCTCACATTATTATGATTGTTTGTAGACCAAGAACAAGTGGAAAGAATCCGGAAAGGGAAGAATTAAGTTTCTTAGGAGGATTCAAGTTTTGCTTGAGGTAGGTGATGGTTGTGATATCATGTTGTGTGATATATAGTTGTACTTGCTTCATTATATTTCATGTATATAAGCGAATGTTGCATTATTGATCACACTAATCGTAATGAGTATGAACAAATAACTATATGCCATGAATCATCTCTTAATTGTATGATTGTGAGAATGTACATTGTGATTGTGATTGTGGTATGTTGAATGGAGCAAGTGTCACGTTCCGACACACTAACTGGGATGGGATGTCACGTAGTGACATAAATAATGGAGTGGGTGTCACGTTCCGACACACTAACTGGGATCGAATGTCACGTACCGACATAAATATTGGAATGGGTGTCACGATCCGATACACTAACTTGAAACGGATGCCACGATCCGGCACACTAACTGTTTGGTATGGATTCCGTGAGAGGACCAATGACTTTCTATACATACACTTATTGTTGAGGATATGGAATTGTATGTTTATCCTGAAATGATATTGATATTGTATATGTTCGGTGTATGCATGCTTATGTTGTTGTAATTACTTGCTTATATTGCACTTAGTGGGATAGCCGTGTAATCCTACTAGTACATTGTGGTTGTGTACTGATACTGCACTTGATCTTTCTTTGTTGAGTACAGGGCATCTTCAGGTGGCTACTGACACACCTCGTTTTGAATATTATTGATCAATTGAATTCAAGGGCGAGCCAGTTCTTCCAGGCTGCCATGAGTTTTCTTTTTGCTCAGTCCAGCTTATTCGGACTTAGATTAGTACATTAGATATTCGTATGTTTAGTTTGGGTTGTACCCATTTTTCCTTAGACTTGTTGAACTTTATAGTTCTGGTACATTGACTTTCAGGTTCTAAGAATTATTTCCGCAATAGTTTGTTAGACTTTTAGAGTTTATGGGAACTCTATTTTCTTTATGTATTTAAACATGCTTCTGTATCTTTAAATGTGTAGTATCTTGGTTAAGGCAACTTAGTCGGATTGAGTAATGGTTCTCCCACCGGAGGGTTAGTGTGGGTGCCAATCACGATGGTTTGAGTCGTGACATATACCTCAGATCGTTTCTTTTATTGTATTTGAAATGGTCATCAAATTTCAGTTTCTCTACTTCATTCGGTTACGTATACAAGTTCTTGCAAAAAAAAAATTCTTTTTTTGGTTCAATATAGACTTTTCAGGATGAAATGAGGGGGGAAACAGTGAAATTAGGGCTTTTAGTCGTCTATGTGAAGGTGGGGTGTGTTTGGCGTGCACTTGTGGAGTCCATGTGGCATTTTAGCACACACATGTATGTTTTTGTTAAACAGAAGGGTAAGTGTGGTCCAATAGTTAGACGGAAAGGGCATTTTTTAGCCGAAATATAGCTTAAGGGTATATTTAAGCTATTTCAAATAGTTTAAGGGTAGTTTCGACCCATTTCTGTATTCGTTATTATGTTGTGATTACATATTAGTACCACAAAAAATAGATTTTTTAAATACTATTAATACTTATATTAGCATACTATTTTACAAGTAATAAAATTAAATAATAATTTACTATGCACTTTTTAAAAATAATTTTAAAGAAATTTTTACAGTTAAATGAGAATAATTTTAAAACAGTTCTAAGAAAAAGGGTGATGTAACTATATATCTGTATTTAACTAATACACAGAATTTTAAAATATTAAAAAATATTAAATTAAATTAACGTGAATTTAAAATAAGCAAGTATAATAGAACTACTTTTCCAACATAAATATTTAAACTCCTTTTTTATAGCAAAAAATATTTAATAAGCACGTATCATATTATAATGCAAAATATTCCAACTATATTTCACAACTCCTCCTTATTTATAGCAAAATAAATTCATTTTGTTTACATTACTTTTTTTTAATTTAAAATTTTAATAAGCCAATTTATTTTATTTTTGTGGGAAATTATCATATTTTTTAATGCTAAATATTTAAAAACTTCCTATTATATTCCCAATCATGCAAAGACTCTAGAAATTGATTTAGAAAAAAATTAATAAAATTAGATCATCTATAAATAAAAATTGGAATAAAATAAATTATAATTGATTTGCAAACTCACTAAATTGAAATTTACTTTTTGCCTTTAATTTTAAATAAAATCGAATTTTAATATTTATTTTAAATTTTTATAGTTTTTTTTTATAGTTATTTAATTATTTTTTTCTTAAAAAAAACAATAAAATTCTAATATTTGTTATATCAGAGTGATGGTGAATTTTGATATTTATTTTAATTTTTTACCGTCCATTTTCTTAAAAAAAAAACAATAAAATTCTAATAAGTTTTATACCAGAGTGATGGTTATCTATTTAATCTAATTTTTAATACATGGCAAACTAGCATTATTTTGAAACTAATGAAATCTCAAATAATTAAATATATAATGAATATTTGGTTCTATTTTTTATTTTCTTTTCTTTGTAATATTTTAGATTTCTTTAAAAAAAATAAAAAATTCAAAACGAATAGAAAGAAAAGTAACAAAATTACCCTATGTAACTCTTTTTCTTTCTAATTTGTGATTGGATAATATGTGATGTATTTTACTTAGTTACTTTATGTAATTTACATATATTTTGATTTAGCAGTTTTTTAAATTTAATATTCAGGAATATGTAATAGTATGATTGAACTGATATTTTAGCGTCTTTTTTTTTTTTCTTTTCAAAAGTCGTTATTGCAAATCAACTTGATAATTTTATACTCTACGTAAATCATATTTATTAGAATCAAGTCTCACATGCATGGTTAAAAAAAAAAAAAAAAACTTACCCGACATTAAAACACCAAAAAAACGGAGACAAAAGAAAAAATCTTTATAAAACTAACATTCTTCAATCTATGTTTTCATATGCATGTTTAAATTGAAAAAAAAAACACACACACATATATATATATATACTAGATATAGGACCCCGTGCCAGCACGGGCCCAAATATATAATTTTTTTAATTTTAATTTATGTCATATTATGGAATTTGAGAAGTTATTGAAATTTTTATATGATTTTAAAAATATTTTAAATTTTTAGCTATTGTGATTTGTAGTACTTTTTTTTAACATAATTTAGAAAAAAATATTTATTACACTGTTTGTTCTAATTTATGTGGCACACGCAGAATTTTAAATATTAAGCCTTTTTTATATGTCTCTTTAATATATTAAGTTGTTAATTATTGTATTTTA
>JAJOOH010014170.1:0-12329 GCA_029582605.1 Solanum gracilifrons | reverse complement strand
TCAAAAACTCACTCAAACTTATAATCAATTTCCTTATCTTGCTAACATGTCAACTCTCATATTTTCCAAATTTCAAGTTTAGGATAAGTTTCAATTTCTCCAAATATCATCAGTTTAATAATATTTGTATAATATACTACACCTACTATTTAATTAGGTCTGTCAACATATCGAAACTTTAATAATGTGGTACCATATTTTAACTTCCAACGACAGAATAAAATGTGCATGTAGTAACTAATATGTACGTCTATTAATAGATAACCTCTAAGCCTCATTTAACTCCCCCAATGATTACCCCTAATTACTGTCCAATGATTGCATGCACTAACCATAAACTTATATTGTATTTCAAATTTCTAATTCTTTTCTTTTTCAAATTCACTTCTTTGATTCTCTTTCCTAGACAGCATCTTAACAATACTAATAGTATAACTACTTATTAATTAGGAAAGAGATAACCAATTGCAGTGAAATCATGGTTAAAACAATTACCTGGATAACTGTTCTCGTCGGCGGCTCTATGTCCTCGTACGAATGAGTTTAGGTTTATACTCTCTGTTTCTTTCTTTTCCTTTCCGTTTCTTAAATAAAATAATTAGGTATTAAAAGTGACAAATCCTATCAGCTTATTTTAATAAATGGGCCATTAACTTAAATTATATTATATATGGACTTGATCCATTAACCACCAACTTATAAAATTGATTATTTAATAAATATTCGTCAACTAAATAACTGTAGTTAAAAAAAAAATTCAAAATTCCCAACCAACTTCGCAAACTGATCAAAAGTAACTCGGGGCAACTATCGAAATGGGTAAAACGATAATTTTATAAAATTTCTAAAAATGACTTTTCGGGTCATTACAAGATGCATCATCCCTTTTATTGAAATCATATTGTGTATATGCATTGACATGAGATTGAGTATAAGTTAGGCATGTGGAGATCATCCGTGTTGGGGATGGTGAGATGTTAAAATTATAATTTGGGAACGTGGAGATCGTTCGTGTGAAATTTGTTTGATTTATGATAGTGCGTTGAGATTATTCGCATAGACACGTGGAGATCGTCCGTGTCGGTATATGGACCTCTCGAGTCCCCCGTGGTTCATGAACTCTCGATGTATTTTCGAGAAGTATCATGTATATACGGTTGAAAGAGTAATTGGTATTCTGAGGCATATCATTTCATTGTGTCATATTGCATTGCATCTCATGACATCCTTCATTCTTGATGATTATGTGTTTTATTGGTGGTTAGAAAGTACTTGATGTTTGATTACCTCTATTTGTTGAACTTGATCTTGTGTGTTGATGATATTTGTGAGTGCCTTTCTATGAAAGTTGTGATTGATGAATATTGAGTTTGTTGTTGAAGATATGTAATTTGTTAAAGTGATTGTTGTTGAGCTGGGTGCTATGTAAACTGTTAACTGTTAGGTTGGACTGGTTTTATGCAGGTTGTAGTTGTGAAGGTTTGGTTGGGGTGTAAGGAGTACCCGTATTCTATTCCCTTAGCTTGTGTTTAAAGGTGTACTTGCTGAGTACCATGTGGTTTGGTACTTACCCCTTGCTTCTACAATTTTTTGTAGGTTACGAGCCTGGATTTCATGATACTTTCCATTCTCTTATTTTCTGAAGCTTCTTGAAGATTTGTGAGGTAGTTGTTTGTCATCTCAGTGGACGTTCTTACTCATATTTATGATATTATCTATTTTAGAGACAATATCATTTGACACTTACATTTTCTTTCAAATCTATTGTAATGCTTTAGAGGCTTGTACACGTGACAACCAGATTTTGGGGGTATTTTTGAGTTAATTATGAAATTTCCGCATTTTATTGTAATGAGTGAGTGTTAGGCTAACTTGTCTTGGTGGGATAAGATGAGTGTCATCACGTCCATTTTTGGATCGTGACATGGTATTAGAGCCCCGGGTTCATAGTCTCACGTGTGTTCAAGTCGAGTCTAAGTAGAGTCTCGAGGATTGGTACGGAGACATCTGTACTTATCTTCGAGAGGCTATAGTGACTTTTAGGAAAAATTTTCACTTCTTGGATCTTTATCGTGCGTACTTGGTCTGGTTTTGATTCTTATCACCTCATTCCACTCTCTTTCACGTATAGTGATGACTTGTGTGTGGTTCTTCATGGGAGTAGTTGGTATCGTGTATGGATTAGAGGTTAGATTTGGTTTTAGAAGTGATAGACTTATGAAAAGGATATGTGGTCAAATATAGAATGTTAAACGATTCGAATAGATTGAGTTAGGTGGTGACTTGACAAAATATTTTGATGATATTTGGATGATTAGGTTGAATAGTGGTTTAAGGGACTTCATGAGCATCTAATATTTATTTTCTTGGCTAGTCATCTAGTAGTGGGATCAGTACTTGTGTGGTATAGGCAATATCTAGAGTGATTTGACAATTGGAAGTGGAATGATTAAAAGGATGGCTAAATAATGAATAGTGTAACCTTGGAACATATAGTTGGTATAGTTCTCATAACATATATGGGTTGCTTAGCGTATGATGTTGAACCAATCGAGGTTAGAATCTTTCATAGATTGAGTGTATTTCAAAAAAGGGTCATAATACGACTACTATAATGGTACCGATTCTTACTTGTTTAGAGTTACAAAATGCCTTACTCCTGTTATTGACCTGATCTACGAATGGATGCATACCAATTTGGACGAGAGATCGAACAAATTTGGTAGTGTATGTTAGTTACTTAAAATGTATAGACTATTTGGGTACAATCTTCTCGATAGGTATGATGTGTTATAGTAGTGGATTTAATAGTCTTCACAATGTGGTAAATGAAAATGGATATGTTGATATCAAGTGCGATTACTAACTACTTAAAAAGTTATCGGTTGTATCACATGCTCGTATAATGAGATTCGATGTTGTATTCACATTTGAGAAACCAACTAGGTTGTTACTGTAGATGGTTGGGGTTAAACGTGTGCGTAAGGAAGATTTTAGTGGTGGATCGTTGATACGATATTA
Source organism: Solanum gracilifrons (assembly GCA_029582605.1). NCBI lineage: Eukaryota > Viridiplantae > Streptophyta > Magnoliopsida > Solanales > Solanaceae > Solanum > Solanum gracilifrons. Next base: position 9,308 of record JAJOOH010014170.1, on the reverse strand, counting down.
ATGCGTTAAGTTGAGAAGTGTATCCCGAGGGTTCTAAATGAGAATCGGTGATTTCATTACGGTCCAAGGAAATGGATAGATACCAGAATGACAACCTTATGGATAAATAAAATTTCCAACGAGTATACTTGCGTGAAAGTAATTGAGGATTTTTGTAAGAAAATGCGTATAAATTGGGTTAGTCCTTTGGATTTTGAATTGGTATAGTTGGGTTTGAGGTGTCATGTCGATGACAAGGTTGACTTCGTGATGATGAAAGGGCTAACGAAGCATAATGGTAATAAGAGTTCGTGATGGATAGTGATTAGGATCCAACTATATGATAAAGATTGTTGGTTAAATGGATTTTGTATGGTAATGACGACTTTGGACTATCTAATGTTATGGTTTGCTATTATTTGATGAGTAGCATGGTTGCATCGAAAGTTATAGGAGGTGCTGAAACACCACTCGAATATATTTGGAATGAACTAGAGTAACAAATTAAAAGATTTAGTGGGATGTAGTTTAGCCTTCAGAAAGAGGCGAGAACAAAGATATTTACTCAAATTGTAAGAGACAAAGATATATCTTCAGAAATATTGGATAATTGAATTCAGAGACATGTGATTTCATCTGTTTTGCCTAGATTATTGTGATAGTTTTACGGGTTCATCAGATTGGTTAAAAAGTACTGGATAAAACTTGAGAAATAAGGGTACATACATTCAGCTTGAGTTGTGATGATAAGTTCTTTTGTGGTTTTCAGTTTGATAATGAGTGTGGTTGGATTTTAGCGGAGGATATGATAAGGCCAATTGAGAGGCGATTAATGAAAAACTAAGATATATGGACTCATAAAAATCTTAAAAGTATGAGCTAATGTTGATAGATAATGGGTTGGGCTACATAGTTGAAATCAGAATTCAAGTTTTTCGTTACGAGTTTAGGTTTGTGGTAGTGTTTTTTTTTCAAGGTATGAATTGGTAAGGTAAGAAATGATCGATCACATTGAGCATGAAGCACTTGGAAGGACTTAAAAATAATTTGAGTAGTAAATTTGGTTACCTTTGATTGTTATACCTAAGGGGGGTTTCACATAATATTTTGATTTAGAGGATAATGTAGAAATATCATGAATTGTGGGTCAAAGGGTAAGATTGGTAAGCAAGTCAACAAAATGAAAAAGAGTCTGGTGTATTGAAGAGTTCAAGATATTTAAGATTTGCGTCATGGGAAGAATTTAAGAGATGTGAAGGAACAAAACCTCTCATATAGACTCTTGGTTTGAGTTGAAGGATGTATGAATTTTCATATATAAATTCTAATATGACTATGGCTGTGAATTGGGTCGGTATAGACTTACTAGGGATTTATCAACAATTTTTATGAAGATTGGGTTTTGAATTAGGTGAAAAACAGTGAGGTGTGTAATATTATGTGATGTTATGTGGGACTAATTTGTTCAAAATATGATAGGTAACTTATGAATGTTCAACAGTGTGGACCTACAGTGCTACATGGTTAATGAAGATTTTGAGGGGATTGAAACTACTTTGTTGATGGGACTACATAGATTGTTTTGATGTGTTACATAAATATTTGATGTTTAATATAGATTTTGAGCTTATAATACACCAAATTACTGGAGTGACCAAGAATTTCTCTGAGTTTTAGCATAAGTTTTGCGATGGTTTGGAATGGTAGTTGAAATATGGTATGTTAAAGTTTGTGTGAAGTTGACTTGGGGTGAAATTTAACAACTTTATCTCGATGGGAAGGTATTATCATATATGAAATTTAGCATGATCGGTTTTTTGTGAGACTCATGTCTATCATGGGACGTTTAAATGGAAAGAGATGGAGTCATAGCTCCAAATTTGTAGGCAACAATGTGTTCGCAAAGTCTTTGATATTAGTGATGGTTTGAGAGTAGGGTAAATGACCGGTGCAGTTATGATTAGGGTAAATGACCGATGTGGTAATGATGTTTTGTTAGTGTTAAGAGTCTTGGCCTTAATGGAGTACTGTGAAGAGTATGCGGGGTTTGATGAATCGAGTATTTGTAATATTGTAATGGGGATCTGGTTGATTATGGTTGGCTAAAAATCGAGCGATGGAGTCAAATGAATGGAATTTATATGGGCACAATGGAAGGAGTATTTTGTGTTATTCGACCTTACTTCCGTATATTCTTATGTGACCACATTCTTTGTACTGGACATTATTTGGAGTATGATTCACTGCTTATGCTACACGTGTTTCCACATCTATAGGTGAATTCCTAGTGGTGGATCGGGTGTACCGATCCTGCGATTGTCCTCTTGGTAGGGTGGCATCCTTAGGCAGAGTTGATCATTTCAGTTATGATAGATTTGGTGTTGTTTTGGATAGTTGAAGTATACTAGTGATTTTACACGCACAACCTTGCTTATGAGAACCTATACAAGAGCTACTATATATGAAGAGTTACAATTTTATAAAAGTGTTGTTAGAGATTCTGCATTTTGGAGTGTATCGTTTGTTGGATGTTTACTTAATCATTTCCTTCGTTGGGTTAGATAAGTTTGATTCTCCCTTGGTGAGTATCCGATGTCTAAAGATCAGATTTTTATAACTTAAGCTCATGAAAAGACTGTGTTGTGGAAAGGGAATCTTGATAAGATTTGTGATGATTTATGCCTTATGAGTGTAGGGTGGTTGAGTCTAATTCACTTTTGGTTGTAGCCGGTATCGATTCAAAATGTTATTTTGGTTATGGGAGAAAAGTTTCATTGTGGGGAGTGTGTTATGGTCGAGAGAGTTTCAATTTAGATTTGATTCATGAATTAGTTTGTGGGTTGGTAATCACTCGTGATTTGTAAATTTGTCAAAATTGATTCGAAAGTTCAGTAATTAGTAGTTGATCTTGATGGAATGATCTTAAGGAGGAGCTCACTAGGAAAGATGAACACCGAGTCTAGAAGATCATTTCTCAGGCTTTTGATAATGTCGGTTATTCTTCCTTCTCCGTCTTTATGTTCAAGGACGAACCTGATTTTTAGTGGTGGATAATGTAACGATCCTTTTAGTCGTTTTATGAATTTTAATCATTATTTTTATATTAGCCCTTTTTAGTAGCTTTTATAAATAATTTATGACTTATAAGAATGAGTGACATGATTTTCAGATTTAATAAAAGATTATTTTGTTGTTAATAATAATAAAAAAGGAAAATAGATAAATAAATAATAAAAGGGCAAATGTTGCTGGCTGTTGTGAGCAGCAGTTCACGCAGCCGAGAAAAAAAAATAACGAGAATAGGGAGAAACCCTATGTGGCGTTAATGAGAGGAACAAATTGCTTCAGGTAATAGCTATTCACAATTTCTTAATTAGTACAATTATTCTCTCTAGGAATATGTTTGCATCGTATGTCATTTTAGTCGTTGGTGGAGAAGAAAGTAATTTGCAAATTGAATTGCAGTAAGCCTATTGTGGTATTTTTTTTGGATTTAGGGAGAAAATGATTTGAATGGGAAATAATTGGCAGTGATAAGTATCTCTTTTTAATTAATGTGTAAGCATAGTTGTTAGTATTACTTAATGTTGGCTTTTGAAGAGGAGAAAGGGTAAAAGTGGGTGATTTAATATAGTTGTAGGTTATTAACAAGTAGGTTAGGTTGTTAATTTGCTTTTGTTGCAGTACGGAAATAATTTCTGTTTCTATATTAGTATATGTAAATTCCCAAGGAGTTATTGTTTTTAATTGCACAGAGTGAATAAGAGATGAATTATCTTCTACTGATCTCCTTGACAAAAGCTTTATACGCCTAACTGTGAAACAAGATATTCACAAGCTTTTGGAAGTATGAGGATTGACATGATAATTGGCATCAAAATTTAGGAATTTGATTTTAGGTTTGCGTAAGTTTTTGGGTCTAGGCTAGACCTATAGTAATATGGTTGTTGTTAGTTTTGAAAACTTATTGTGATTAATTATTTAAATAGATTGCATTGATTTGGAAGCCTAACGAAAAGGGAAGGCTCAAGAGTCGGAGTGATTGTTCGATGATTTGAGGCAAGTGGAGTTCTAAATCCTTGTTAAGTGTATGAAATTCGTGTATTTCCTTGTAATATGTGTGTGGGGGTAATGAGACTGGGTGATGGGTTAATTTGTCCACATTGATTAATTCTAATGATGAAAAAGGGGTAATTAAAGGCAAATGTGATTAATTGTTTGTGTGTGATGTGTTGAGAATTGTTTGTGACGGACATTGGTACAAGTATCAATGTTATAAAGGGAAAATTTATTACTATAGAATGCGGATTGTAATTCGAGAATGCCAAAGCATATGGGCATTAGCTAATATATTATTGACTTGATTTATTATGTGTGATTGTGTTCTTTATTGAACTCGTATACTGGTGATAGTTTAGGTGATTACATATCATATTGATATTTGATTGAGATGCATCATCCCTTTTATTGAAATCATATTGTGCACGTGCATTGACATGAGATTGAGTATAAGTTGAGCACGTGGAGATCGTCCGTGCTGGGATGGTGAGATGTTAAAATTATAATTTGGGCACGTGGAGATCATCCGTGCGAAATTTGTTTGATTTATGATAGTGCGTTGAGATCGTCCGCACAGACACGTGGAGATCGTCCGTGTAGGTATATGGACCTTGCGAGTCCCCCATGGGTCATGAACTCTCGATGTATTTCCGAGGAGTACCATGTATATACGGTTGAGAGAGTAATTGGTATTCTGAGGCATATCATTTCATTGTGTCATATTGCATTGCATCCCATGACATCCTTCATTTTTGATGATTATGTGTTTTATTAGGGGTTAAAAAGTACTTGATGTTTGATTACCTCTATTTGATGAACTTGATCTTGTGTGTTGTTGATATTTGTGAGTGCCTTTCTGTGAAAGCTGTGATTGATGAGTATTGAGTTTGTTGTTAAGGATATGTAATTTGTTAAAGTGATTGTTGTTGAGTTGGGTGCTATGTAAACTGTGAACTGTTAGGTTAGGCTGGTTTTATGCAGGTTGTAGTTGTGGAGGTTTGGTTGGGGTGTAAGGAGTACCCATATTCTATTCCCTTAGCTTGTGTTTAGAGGTGTACTTGTTGAGTACCGTGTGGTTTGGTACTCAACCCTTGCTTCTACAATTTTTTGTAGGTTACGAGCCTGGATTTCGTGATACTTTCCATTCTCTTATTTTCCGAGGCTTCTTGGAGATTTGTGAGATAGTTGTTTGTCATCTCAGTGGACCTTCTTACTCCTATTTATGATATTGTTCTATTTTAGAGATAACATCATTTGAGAGTTACGTTTTCTTTCAAATCTATTGTAATGCTTTAGAGGCTTGTACACGTGACAACCAGATTTTGGGGGTATTTTTGAGTTAATTATGAAATTTCCACATTTTATTGTAATGGGTGAGTGTTAGGCTGACTTGTCTTGGTGGGATAAGACGAGTGCCATCATGTCCATTTTTGGGTCGTGACATAAAGTTCTAAAGTTAGCATTATTATATTTTAAAATTGCTTATTCAAGATTATTTTAAGGACCTAAATTTCAAATCAATGAAAGCAAAAAAAAAAATTCTCATTATTTATCCAATAAAAAGTTAAAAATATTGTTGGGCTTAATTAATTACATTATTAACAACAAATTAGAGTTAACCCACTGACAAATGATCCGTGTAGTTTGGATCTCGTCACATGCAAATATGCTTATGGTGTATTGAATCCCGTGACATATCATGAGACATTGCTTCGTCGAAATATTTTACCGTTTCAGTTTATTTGTCTTATTTTTTTAGTCTGATCGTCTCTTTTTCAATTATTTGATAACTTTTTAATCTAAACATTCCATGTAGCATATTTAATTAAGATCACAAAATTATAAAATATTTTAATACATTATACATTTAATATCACAATATTAAAAGACATTCTTTATTTTCTTATACTTCATGTCTAATCAAATTAAGACAAACAAGATTGAAACGATAGTATTATATTGTATACATGCGTATATATTTAAAAGTAATAAGCAAAATAGAAATATTTGATATAAATTTAAGAATTACATTGCATGGCATTATAGTAACATATTCATTTATTAATTACTTTATCAAATATGGACTTATAAAAAATACTGCATACATTACTGATCATAAAAATATGTCAGACAATATCAAATTGCTTTAGTAATATGAGCAATAAAAGCATCAAATTCATTTTTTGTGACACCATTTTCTTCCACAGCATTCTTTACACCCAAACTCAAATCTTTTGCTCTTTTCCTCATTTCTTCTCCTTCTTTTGATGCCATTAAAATCCTCACAACCTTTTCAATTCTATCGAACGTTACCAACTCGTCTCGTTGAGCCCAATCCTTAACAACCAACCCGACTTCTAGTATTTTCGTTATCAACACCGTGTTCCTAGGTTGATCCGAATGCATTGGCCATGTGGCTAAAGGAACTCCCATTGACATACTCTCCATGCATGAATTCCAACCACAATGACTCAAAAATCCACCAGTCGAATTATGGGCCAAGATTTCTGGTTGTGGGGCCCAATCTCTTACCACTATCCCTCTTTCTTTCACTCTCTCCTCAAACCCTTTTGGCAGCTCGATCTTTTTAGTAAAATCATCTAAGAAAATATTCTCTTTATCCGCGTCTCTCAATACCCAAATGAATTTTTGCTGACTTTGTTCCAACCCTATTGCAATGTCCTTGATTTGTTCATAAGAAAATGAAGTTGTGGTTCCAAATGACACAAAAATTACTGACTTAGGTACTTGTTTGTCTAGCCATATTAATGAATAATGTCTTTGTTGGGTGGGCCCTGAGATTGTAATAGGGTTAAATGGGCCTAAAGCCCACTGTTTTTTGCCTTTATTGATTTGTTCTTTAGATAGTAAATCAAGAAAAGGACCTTCTATGACTCTTGACGTGTTATAAATCTTGCCCGAATTAAACTTACTATACTCATGTTCGGATCGAACAAATTTAGTAAATTCAGGGGTGAAGCAACCATCATTTGATGGGAGGTCTTTTATCATATCAACGTCGATAGAAGAAGACCTCCCCATACTTTCCCACACGTACAAAAATATTGTGAAAGCCGAAACACTATGGAAAGTGTAGGCTTCTGCATTTGGAATATCATGATAATCTTGAACAACAGACCCCATTAAGGAATCGTTGATGATAACAATTCTTTGCGTTTTATGTGAGAGAGAATGCAAAATCTTTGCAACGGGGTTTCTTAGGTTGGTGGAAATTTGAGAGGAAGGTTGAAGATGTGAAGGGAATTTGATTGATGGATTAGGGTTGTTATTAGGTGTAGGAGAGTTGAAAATAGGGGTTGGAAATTCGTGAAAATGAATATTGTTTGTTGATTTAAAACCATGAGCTCGAAAATTGACCTGACGAGTATGAGTTGTGGTGGTAATATAATGAACTGGTATATTGTAGGATGAAATTAGACGAGAAAAATGAAGAAGTTGGTTTAAGTGGCCTTGTGCTGGAAATGGAACCACAACAACTACTACTTCTTGTGGAAATTGGTTACCATTTTGGCTATGCATTTGGTTTTGGTTGCAAGTTGGGGCCATTGGAGAAGTTGGTATTGAGTTTGTTTTGGACTAGGAAAAGCTAAGGTTCATATTTATAGGATGATAAATGGCACATTTGGATATTTGTGGTTTAATTTTCTTTTTTTTGGGGGTTGGGGTGGGGTGTGGGTAAGGTCTTTTTCTATGTATGATACATGTTCCCTCTAATAATTCAATAAAGTTCTTTGTTCAACTCTCTTCCATGTTTGGAGGTAAGGTTATACATCCCATTCTTCATATCCCTTTTGATAATTAATATCCTTGATAGGGGACTATCAAATTCCTTGTCACCTCAAGGCGAATTTTTTTTTTTTTTATAAAGTAAATAAAAAAATTCAACGAAGTTCTTAAAATTGACAATATATATTAACTTGGATTGTAATTTATAATTTATCTAATACGTAAATTAATAGCTTACATGGTATTAATTTAATTTTTTCACATGAAGGTCTATTACAGTAGTTTGCTACTTGGATTTTCGCGCATTGTAATCAAGGGCAGGGGAAATGGTCCTTCTTTAGGTGTGTAATACATGTTACTTATCTACTTCTTGGAATTGTGATGCTTACTATGTTGCATTCTTCTATAATTTATGATTTCTTTGATACGTGAAATTTAATTTTATTAGAGGAAGGTCCATTAAAGTAACTTGCTACTTAAACTTTCACGCATCGTAATTATGTATTGAGGGGAGTGGGGTTGTGAAGGGTGAATTAAGGGGCAATGGTCCTTCTTTATGTGTGTAATGTAATACATGTTCCTCTACTCTACTTTTTGGAATTGTGATGCCTACTACATCACATTCTTCTATAATTTATGATTTATTTGACATGTGAAATTCAATTTTTTAAGAGGAAGGTCTATTAAAGTAACTTGCTACTTGAACTTTCGCGCATCGTAATTAAGTATAGAGGGGAGAGAGGATGTGAAGGGTGAATTAAGGGGCAATGGTCCTTCTTTAGGTGTGTAATGTGATACATGTTCCTCTACACTAATTTTTGAAAATGTGATGCTTACTATGTTACATTCTTCTATAATTTATTATTTATTTGACACGTGATAGCAATTCAATACGCCTATTAAAATAGCTTGCTACTTGAATTTTCATGCATCGTAATTAAGTGTTAAGGGGAGTGAGGATGTGAAGGGTGACTTAAGGTTAAGGGGCAATGGTCCTTCTTTATTTGTGTAATACATGTTTCCCTACTCTACTTTTTGGAATTGCGATGCCTACTGCATTCTTCTATCCCTACTTTACTTTTTGGAATTGCGGTGCCTACTACATTTTTTTATAATTTATGATTTATTTAATACGTGATACTATTTTAATCTTTTCAGAAATAGATCTATTAAAATAGCTTGCTATTTGGATTTTCACGCATCGTAATTAAGTGTTGAGGGTAGTGGAGATGTGAAGGGTAAACTAAGGGGCAATGGTCATGTTACTCTACTTTTTTAAATTGTGATGTCTACTACGTTCTTCTATAATTTTGTGATTTAAATAAAAAAAATATAATAAATAAATAAAATATATATTTGATGGACTTCAACTTGGATGGCTATCACTTTAAGGTTAGAATTTTCTTTTGTTGTATACAATACATCAAATTTGCCGACTTCGTAAAATCACGTGTATAAATTTAGGCTCATGATTCAACACCTAGCACGAATTTCAATTCTCTCAAATAGTGGGGGGGGGGGGG